>VYZV01036577.1:186677-199454 GCA_013401275.1 Pandion haliaetus | reverse complement strand
AATGTTCAGTTTGTATGGAACCTGGAGGTAACTGTACTAAGAGGCTGCTCTCACTATCTGCATCAGGTATCAGCTGAGAAGTTTAAGACACAAGACTCATTTCATTCCTAGGATCTACCAATAACTCCTCCTTTGTGTAACAGAGATTGAAGTTTTTTGAATGAATATGAAAAATATTAAATACAGAAATATTAAAAAGTTAACAATTTTGTACTCTTACAGATATGTTAAATATTTAAGGTTTATGTGAAGGTGCTCAAAAAATCTTAGTATTGTGTGCAACATAGGGACACTATTTCATCTTTTTCTTTTATACAAACTGGCAGCATTTTTAAAACAGCTCTTTCACGTCAGCTCTGTACATAATTGCTCTGTTTTGGCTGGCTAGTATTATTTGCTGAAATACCACTTCTTATCTTCCATCTCTTTGCTGGCTGTTGTCCACTTTTCAGCTACTCCTCTGCATCTTCTGACTTGTTGGACTTCTTTGGGAGATGATTTATAGTGCTTTAGATTGTAATTGTATGCTGCCTGCTTTTNNNNCTGTTTTTTTTTTTTTTTTTTTTTCTTAGTACTATGTCCCACTATAGTATTAGTAAGGAGCATTCAGATCTGTGAATAACTGTGAAGGTAGCTCTCAGTGTGTTGCAACTGTGGCAGTGATGAAGGAAGAAATTTATTTAGTTTTAAGCCATAGTTCTTAAGACATTAATTAATTAAGATTCTCTTTTGATAGAAAAGTTTCCATGCTTGCATTTCAAACTGGATGCCTTACTGTTTTCATGGTCACCATTCTATAATTGTTTGATGACACTAAGAACAAGAAATATCTCATACCTTCTTTTGCAGGAAATCCTATAGAAAGATGTCTCCTCATGAGGAATGATAGAGGACAGTAAGAGACTGTTGTATTTTTTCTTCTTTCTTTAAAAAAAAAAAAAAAGCTGTTGTTAATAAGAACCTGGAATTACTCGTTTGTAGTCCATCAAGGCTTTTATGATCTTCAAAACAGGGAATGCTTTTTGTTCCAGCTGAAGTCACATACCAGAGTGATGAGCACCAGAAACCCTTGAGAGTCAGGAAGACAGATGTCCTATAAGGTTAAATTCTTTTCTTCTCTGTGTTGACTTTTTCTGTAGAACATACCATGATATGGTATTAGCTCCAACCTTTTGTTTTTAAGAGTAAACTGAAATCATTATTTCAGGCCATATTCTTATTCTCCCTTGTTTTAATTTCCGGTTTTACATGTGTTGTAAAGCTCAACAAGACAATTTCTGTTGTGAGACCTGAATACAACTTTATCATAGTGTATTAAAAAACATGATGACGGTTATTTGGTTAGCCACCAATTTCCTTTCTCATGCTCTCAGTCTCAGATTACTAAACTATCATCTGGCATTCTCAGACATCCTAACTAATTGCCCTGTAGTAGACAAATAAAGAGCACATTTTACAAGTAATGTGTGGGATGTACTAACTAATGTCAATTCATAAGTTGCCTGGATACAGCTTTTATTTGTGTTTAGGATTAATTAATTAACTTCTTAATTGTAAAGTACAGAGAATTGAAGCATACAGTCCGAATTCTAGTCAATGGAAAAACTCAACATACTGTAATGGACTTTGGCTTGGACACCTACTGCTATGGTCGTCAACCATACTGTAGTTGCAACATAAAAGATGGAAATTAAAAGGGGCTTAGATGAAGTTGAAGGAGGCTGTGTGGATGGAGAGGATGTCATTAGGCATACCAGATTAATGAAAATGTGTTTGTAGAGAGCATTGTTCAACATGTGTCATATAGAAGAGTAAAAGAACATTGAATAGCTGCTCAAGTGAACATTGTTAATCTTTCTAATAGGCTAAGCATGAAGGTCCTGTGGAAGAATTATATGTTGTATTGGGTAGTGATCTCTGCCTGCTTTATATCGGCCCTTCTTATGTTTTTGGGATGCAAGTTGCAGGAAATAGTAAATGTTTGATATTGGCATATACTGCTCAATCTTCAATTAAGAGAAAGAAGGAAGTACAGAACGCATATAGGTAATGTTTAAAAGTGAGTCATGGCTTCCTCTCTGTAATCTTCTAGAAACACATAGTGTAGAAATGCATCTGCTGTCCGAGTTAATTGAGGAAGATGGCTGGGGCTGAGGTCTCTACACTTGGAGAGGTTGATCCAGGAAGAAGAGAACCCTTTATTCATTTGCCCTCAAGCTATGGTAAATTTCCATCCAAGAGGAGAAGGGGAGATAGAAGAATATAGCAAAATTGTCAGATTTAAGGAATTCATAACACCAGCTGAAACATGAATGTATCATCAAGCTGCATTAGGCTGCCTGTGCGAGATGAGATGGGGCCATTGGTGGGGGTTTTTTTCAAATTGTTAGAGATACAAAAAGTCCACAAAACTTTAAATGTATACTGACTACTCTAATATTCTCTCAAGCATGTCTAGGGTAGGTGAAAACACCACAGTAGTAGTGTATCTGCCACTATGGTTGTGTCTGCCATACCCGGTTTGTGGTGAAATGAGGGCGTTTAGTGTAAAACATCTAATTTAGCATTGTCATGAGGAATAAGAAAGGATCAAAATAAAAAAAGTCATTGATAAAATGAACAGTGAACTGATGACCCAGTTCAAGAATATGGTGAAAGACCATTTTAGTAAAGGTGAAAGAATCTAAAGGAGGACTTTCCACACACAATGGAAATAGCTGTCCAAGCTATATTGCCATTTTCAAAGCACTGCTGCCACTTAGCCGTACCTTGGTGTGTCTGGGAAGCTAGGTTTTTGTTACTCTTTCTCTGCACATAGTGTAATGTGAGACCGACCAAGTACCTTGCAGATCATGTATAGCTTAACTGAGATGTCAGATGATAATTCATGTTATGATCTGAGTAGGTTGACTTAATTTGCCTAGCAAAAAAAAAAAGGGGTGTGGGCAGAGGATATTAAGTGAAAGGATCCATGTACTGCCTACTGCCTTGACAACCTGGAGCCAAACATGATCCCCTAAGTTATGATGTGCAGAACTGTTGGATGGTAAAATTCCCACCGTATTACTCTAACTGTGTGGAAAGGGGAGAGGTAGCAATGGGCACAGAACCCACCTAAGAGCACTGAAAATTCAAAGGGTAATGAATGCTTGGTGCAGGTGATGGAGAAGATACAGAGATGAGGGCCAGGATCTAGCAGTCACAGAGCTGGCTGCCTCTGTTCCCTGGGACTGGAGGCAGAAGCAACCCAGAGCAAAGTGACCTTTTCCTTCTCTTCTCTGGAGGCATGACTGATGGCTTGCTGCCTTCTGTGCTCATCCTTTTAAGTGCAGAGACTTTCTCCTTTCTCAGTCTACTTTGAACCTGCAGCATGAATTAAAGCAGTGGAAAATTTATGCATGGCATGAATAGATGAGCTGCCTTGTCTGAAACAGAGCCATCTGATGTGATATAAGGTCACTGTATTTGTTTTCCAAAAAGTTTTTTACAGTGGTGATGGTTTACTGACTATGAATACTTTCAAAGACCTGCTTAAACAAAAGCTGTGAACTTAAACCAGTCTGCTTTATTAGAAGCCAAAGGTTTGCATTTGCTGTACCGAATGGAATTTTCTACTGCCCTAATCTGACTGGAATGGAAAAAAGATAAATCTGCACATTTAAAAAGTAAATGGAAAAAAATATTTTTAAGCAGTTAGATAGCTATAGATGCACACACATATATACACAGGTTGAACAGCACCTCATTCCACACTACTCCAGAATTTTGCTCTCACACTGAATCCCTTCTGACTTGTTGCAAAAGAGAGGCTTAACACCTCTGCAGTGATGATGTGGTGGATTTGATTCACAGCCTAACAGAATTAAGGTGTTTCATGCACCACAGTTTAATAAGAAAAAAAATTCTCAGGATGTTTATTTGAGTGTTATTTACCAGACTTTGTTTATACCAGTACTAAATCCATCTAACCCATTGGACTTTTTGAGATTACGTGCAGTTGAAATACTAAAGTATTTCAGAAAGATTTCCTTTACTTCACTACAATCTGTCCCTAATCCAGTTTTTACAGACTTTTATGGTAGCTACCTTACAGCCCCTTAGTCCTTCAGAAAAGCTGATCCAAGTTTTATAATCTTTTTTTTTTCTTTTTTTTTTTTTCTTCCCTCCCAGATGACTTTTCAGAAGCCAGGACTTTCTCTCTAAAATCTCTTTCTTGCCTCATTATTTCCTGGCGATTCTGAGCTGGTTCTTTGTTTTCTATTCCAGGAGTCTGGAATACCACAATATTTCTCATTCAATTTTTGAGGAAGAGCTGTCTGGCTGTCATGTAAAAGCTTGTGTCCTGTTCCAAAAATTCATAATAACTTTATTTAATATTATAACACGCCAGTGTTTCGCTTAAAACAATATATCTAGTGTTTTTGTAATAGTGATGGTATGGAGATTATGGGAAGTAAGGTGTGTAAGGATATATTGCCTCCCCTTCTACAACTTGCTTTTCTTAGGAGAAAAATGAAAAGAAAATTGCTTCACACAGTACTACTTTGTACAGTTATCCCCCAGTAACTGGAAGAATATATTTTTAATAAAATATTTTAGAAGAGTGCCAAGTCATTCCTGAAAGTCAGTTCCTGTCAGAAGTCCTCTTTTCACCTGTTTGTTGCCCTTCTTTTGCCCTTCTGAGCTTATTGGGATAATGAATAACATTCCCCCCGCCCCAATTCTGTATGAGTGGTGTCTAGCATACTGTAAGTACCAACATCAGGACATAGGAAAAACTGGCACATAAACCTGGAGGCCAGTATGTCTAAGACACATGCTTGCATGGGAAAGATGATGCCCCTAAACCCCCTTTCCATTGTCCAGTGCTTCAAGCAATTAAGGCTGTCAGATTCCTGACCTGTAACAGACATCTTGCTGTAAAACCTTAAATGTGCAGGCATGGCACTCAATGTCCACTAAATATCTAGAAGAAATCAGTAAAACTGGCCTTGTTCACCATCAAATAAAATAAAAAGTCCTGAATCCAATGTATTTTAGCATGCTAGCTATTTTGTGGGAAAGAAAACCCTGCACTTTTTTTGTTGTGGATTGACCGGATGGAAGAGGTGTTAATATATCTTTGCTATGAAGGAAGTTTACAGTATGAAAGTGCTCGACAAGGATAGCTTTCAAGCTGTTTTTCCTCTCTGCTTTGGCCTTGAAACTCCAAATAATAAGATATTGAAAAGAATAATGCTGTAACTCAAAAAAGTTCTTTAAGAAATGCACCATCTTAAGAAAATGAAACCAAACCAACCAAACAACAAATCACCACCAAACATTCTGCCTCTCACACTCTTTCATTCATAAAAAGCCCCCTGGACAAATCAAAAAGAAAATACTTTCCTCTGCCCATTTCAGGCTACAAACTAGACAACCTGCTTGCTTTTTATTTTGGTTAGCAGCTTGGACTCCCTTACTCCACAACTAACCTGAATAAATATTATGCCTTAGATCATTTCAAGAGAACAAATTCCAAAACAAGCAAAGAAACAATAGACAACAATTTTTTTCTCAATGAAAAAAATAGGTAATTAATTTTCCTTCCAAGAAGGATAGATAATAATTTGCAGGCATTTTTTTTGATGAACAAAAGTACAATTTATATAGGTTTTTAAGTCAGGAAGGAAAAAAGAAACCCATACACAGTAGTTTTGAACTAGCTTCAGTCCTACTGTGCTGTGTACACAGTGTAATAATATCCTTAGCAAAACAAGGAATCGTTTGTACAGCCCCATGCTGCATAGGAACCCTGTAAATACTGGAATTTTACATAAAGTAAAAGTGTCACACTTTATAGAGGGTATCGCATACTTTTGCTACCAGGAATGAAGTTCTGTGGTTAGTAAAAATATTCATCTATAGACCTGTTGCTGATGTTGAGCAATATTGAATTTTAGAATACTTGTTCAAGTTTAGACCCTTGCGTATCTCCTGCTAAGCAAAATGTACAGAGAGTCATGGCAGTACTTCTGTGTTGACCCTTTCCAATTCCTTGTGATGATTCCCCCCCCCCCAGATACAGACACAGGAAGTGCCTGCTGATGCTGATTTCATGCTTTCTTTGAAAGGGAAGGGAAATGAAAGGCCCCATTACATACAAATAAGAGCTCTCAAAATCTGATTAAACTTTGGCTGTGGTGGATATCTTCCCTGGTGGCTCCAAGGCACAGCTCATGCTGTCTTTCTGAAGGAGAATAGAAAGGTGTCTTCCCTGTAATTCCTTGAGGGGGGAGTGCAGTTGCCCGCACATACTGCTGCTTCTGCACAGTGATCCAGCCTGGGATTGGATACACCTAAGTGTTTCTTGCATGTGATGGCTGTTTATAAGTTTATGTGTCACTTGTTATGTTTTGAGAGCTTCTCTGGGGAACTCTAGCCTTGTAAAATGCAGCAGAGGAAAAGGAATTCTATAAGAAAAAAAAAGAAGGTTTGCTAATCAAACTTGGCCATCATAGCAAATGCTGTGGCTGGCAAAGAACAAGTTCAGGACTTTGGCAACTCTTTGGGATCTGCAGATCTGTTGTCGTTTTTGAGCGTGAACCCTCTGGGGCTAAGAAATTCCTCAGGAAGGCTTGTGCTTTTTGTTTATCTGTCATATTGTCCATTAAAAATCTAACTAGAAACCAAAGATTTACAGCCCTGATACAAGGCACGGCTGTCTCCAAGGGAACATACTTAAGTGGACAGAAGGCTGAGGAGGAGGGTAAGGAGGAGGGAATCTCCACTTGTTTGGAGATTCAAGGCACATGCACCGCAGGCCACCCCTCTTGGAAAAGGTGCCAGGCATGAGGTCTCCATAACAACAATGTACTTGGAGGCATATTTACCCAGAAGCATGCAAGCAGTCATGAATCCTTTTTCCTCACAATTTGAGCGATCCAGGCACAAGCTGGCTCAGGAGGCATTTAGTTAATCTGGTGTGTTATTGTGTAGGCCAGAATACTCGTTAGCTGGTACCCATGGTTGCATTAACATTGCTGCCCTACTTTGGTACAGGGCTGGCTTGCCTCCAGCAGGTGCAGACAGTCAGTGCAACAAATATACGAACGTCTCACACCAGCCAGAACGATAGGCCCACATGAGAGGGAATGGGAAATCCTGTTAAGTCCATGAACAGCAGGGAGGCATAGATGGTCAGCACCTCCAAAAATCCTGGTACTTATTCAGGTTTTTTACCACGGAACAAGATGCCTCATATTGGGCTTCCTATCCCTGCTTATGTTGTCTCCATTTCTCACCTAGATATCTTCACTCTTTTCACTGTTTTTCCTGAGCAGATCTTTCTGCCTATCTCTTACTAGAATATTTTGCCTGATGCTTGACCCAAAAGAACTCTGCTGTTGCAGTGGAAGAGAGCATCGTTGTTCCCAAGGGAATGTTCTCTTCCCATGATTGTTACAAGATGCTTCTGAGTAAAAACTCAAAATAAGTTTTGTCTTTTTAATTTGACACAGCCTTGCATTACGCTTTCCTATCTGACACCCTGCCTCATACTAGTCTTCTGCCTTTGCCTTCCTACCTGCAATCATCTGCCTTCTGTGAATCTTTATCATTTGACATCTTCCCTATCCTGACACTAAGAGTGAGCTCACATGAAGTGTGAACATGACAGACAGATTGTGGAGTCTCAGTGTAATGTGTTGCAAAGTGAGCGTGCTCTGTTGGTTAGCTCAGTTGTGTTTTTAAAAACATAACAAATACAGAGTTTTAACATAAAACTGAAGATTAGCCCAATTCAAATTTATTTTTGTTGTACTACTTTTTGGAGGCTTTTTGGCCCCATCTTCAGGAAGAAAATGTGTGGTGATCCCAGCTAGTTAGAAATGTAGGGTACTTTCACACAGTGCATTAGAAAGTGAATACAGAAACAATGATTTTTTTTTTTTCCTCTTCCATGAGATATTTGGGACCCAGGGGAGCAGGACTATCTACTCTGTGCTTATGCCACACTACTACCATAATAAACATAAGTAAGGAGAGATTCTGGGCTTTGGGTCTGGTCCTCTAGTGTGCTGGTGCCCCCTTAGAAATGCCAAGCATCATCCCATTCCCACAGGGCCTGAAAGGGAGATCTTCATCACACAGTAGTGTCTGATATCCAGAGTTAGAGTGTTTACATCCATGTGTGACAGACTGTGTCTTTATGAATATTTGGTTTCCACTCAGCAGCTTATGGCATGACAGCAGAATCAGGTCAAATACTGATGAGCTGGGGCTGATGTTATTTCTTCAGGACTGGAACATGAATCTAAGTATGTATTCAACAGTAGACTAACATCCTTGAGTCAATAGATGTTAGGTCCATTATAGCTCTCACTTGCAGTACTACTTTGAGAATTTCTTAGTTTTCCCTCATTTTCATTTTTTCAGCTACTGCATAACAATATTCTCTCAGTGTAAAGTGCTTTGATAGCTTCCAAATGGAATTTCTGTAAGTACAGTGTGGATTTATTATAATACTGGACTTCAGATTTCACTCTAGGGAGAAGGCATTAATTTTGTAAAGCAGACCAAAATTTAACAATGCTAATGGAGCGCAATCTATTAAAAAAATCTGAGAGGTGTCTTGGGACTTTGGACTGTTGCTCTTATACTTTTGAGCTGGCTCAGAGATGACACAATAAATATGTTGTACTCTTCAAGTGCTGGGTTGAACATCGTGTGTTCTTGATAATTTAAAGGGTGGGTAAGTGGAGATAGACATTGTTATTCACTGAAAAAGAGTGGGATGACGAGTCTGTGTCTTCTCTGTGTTGGATGTGTCTATGCTTATTTTTGATCTTAGCCTTGCAAGTTACGTGGAAAAACCTGTCCTCAGATATGGATTGTTCTAGGATTGCTGCAGTCTTTAAAAGATGCTGACAGGGATGTTCACATGAGCAAATAAAGAGGTAGCATTAGTTTGCTGTCTGCCATCTAGCAGAGGGTGGTTGTACCTGGTAGCTCAAGAAGACCTGGAGACCTGGACAAGTCTCTCCAATAGTGCCCAGGGAATGTTCAGAAGGACCAAGAAAGATGACCTGACCAGAAATTTTGGGTACCCTATGCCTTTGCAGTGAGATAAGAAGGCAAATATGGGCAAGCATTCAGCCTACAGCATGAACAAGCTTGAATGTCAAGGGTTTCCCACTGGCACAGAAAAAAGAGAAAGTATTCACTGACTCCTGCAGCCTTAGGGCTGGGGCACAGCAACAAGAGCATTGTTTCTGAGTGAGGTTCTTGCAAAGATCATAGACTAAAATCCTCAGTCTGAATGCCCAGAAGCTCTGACAAAACTTAGATCCTAAATCTGTGGCTCAGGTCTGTTTCTGAAACAATTATCTACCTGCCTAAGCAGGCATTAAACTGTTCCTAGATTTTTCTGCTTTGTTGTTTTCCTACATTGTGGACAAAAGTGGAAAGCTCCCACAAATAAGATCTTCAGTAGCAAGCTGAGATCCCAGAGCTGGAAGACATGGGAAGGAATTACCATGGTTCTGAGGAAGGAAACTGACCCAGTTCCAGAAGACAGTGATGCAGAGACAGGCAAATTGGCTTCATCAAACAAGATGGGTAAATCTCTGGCAGAAGTGTTTCCAAACTTTGGAGGCCAATCCAGCTCATTTTTATTTTTAAACCTAAAAACTTTTGGTTAGAACTAACATCATAAAAATCCTATGGCCAGAGTAGCTTAGGACTAGACATTATGGGAAGTATTCACATTCAAGATAGTATTTTGAGGGGGGGGGGGTTTATAGTAAATGGAGGAGAGAGGAAGGTGCTTAATACTAGGACTGCTTCATTTGATCTGTTTTAGATACCTATTTAAGGATGAAATTAATCACACCTTAGAAACACTTTCCGCTGAGAAGTCTAGGTGAATGTCTCAAATATAGGCACATATATTTCTACAGATGTACCCCACTGCAGATTGTGATTGATACAGATTTTCTGTAGTGTTTTTCCATAGTTTAGCTGTTCAGACAGAACTTTCTCTACCCCTCTCTTTCAGCTGGAGAGTTGTTTTCTGAATGTTGACTTTGAAGTAGAGCATTGCCTATAAAACCACTGGGAAAGAAAAGCAAATCAAAATCTATTCAAACAGCTCTCTAAAATCTAATGAAAATTGTGCCTTCGCAAAATGTATTGCTTTAATGGACATTCTAAAAAAGGAAAATTTCTTCTTTAGTTGAAGCAAGTAGCTTTCAACAGCAATTCTACAATTCTGTTAGCAAGAAACAAGGCAATAGAGAGTTTAGAAAGTGTATAACATGGATGTCAGTGTGCATTCCACATCTGTTATAGGTAAACACAATATGGATATAACTGAAATGCATTTTCTGTTCTTTTTTTAAATTTTAAATTATCTGAAAAACACTGTCCACTTGCATAGCAGAGAACCACTTAAAACCATTCTTAATTTGTAGAAGAAACAGAAATTTTTAAGTGCAACCTCCCACACATGTACCCATTCATATTCTTCATGAATGCTAATTTATACTTTCACCTAGAAAACAGCACTTTTCCCCTCACATACCTCAGATACCAAAGATGGTAAACTCTTGAAAAATAGTGTGATATTGGGGGGTTTTTTTATTCCTAATTGTACTTCCTTTATATGTGTGTTTCTAGGATTACACCAGGACAAACTTGCTCCAAGGCAATTGTACTAACTCCAGTGTGTTTCCTAACTCTTATGTGTTTGACTTTGCATCCTTAACATTATGTAATGTCGGTTCTGCATGTAATATACGTTCTGCTGACAGTCTGAGTACTTGTTGATTAGCTCCCACACGCCGGTTCCTGGCCAGTGAGTGAATGAGCCACTTCTTTTTAAGGCTTCAAACTCCTTTAAGCTCCCACTCCATTCCATCTCCCAAGGAGACATAGCTGGCTGACAAGTAAGAGGTCTCAGCCTCCCTGTGGCGTTCTCGACAGCCAAGGTTAGGTGCGAGCAACAATTTACATTTTTGTCAAAAGCAGAGAGGTGATTTTATGGTGTTTTGACAAAAATGTAAAAATGTGAAGTAATTCAGCCTTTGTTGCTTGTGGAGCAGGTTAAGAGCCCAGTAGGCACTGCATATTTGCTCTAGTAAGCTGCTGGTTCAGACTGAGGAGCATCCATCACCACCCCAGTACCAGCACTGCAGTCTCACCACCTTCCCAGGTGGGAACAATCAGTATCATGGATTTCTATACTCCGTTTAGTCTGTGCTTTTTCACCTCTGGTTTCTTTTATCGCTCTTACATGCTCTTTGTGTTTCTGCTAGCTGGGACATTTGTACCTGCATTGCCTGTTATTTGAGAAGGACATTCAGCAGGAAGGAGTCAGTCAGTCCTGGCTGAAGGGGAGGCCTCCACACAGCATCCCTGCTGTGGCTGAGCTCTGCTAGGGGCTGTGTTCCACTTGAGAAGAGGAGGAGGAGGAAAATGCTCTGACAGACTGCAGTGTTATCTGAAGGATTTGAGGCAGGGCAAGACTTGATCCTTTTGAGTTGACTTTGATTTTAGAACAACAATTGTCGAAGGGCCCTGAGGGGGTCTGACTGCCCCTGCCCACTCCCTGGGGCTCCCCTCACCCTGCCCAGAGCCCAGGACTCCATTTCAGCCCCCGTGGGGCCATCAGCCCCTGCCCCAGCAATGCCACAGCAGGGCCTGTCACCCGCTCCCCACAAGCCTGCCCGGCCATGGGGCCCCTGAGCTGGACCCACCCACGGGCCCACATCCTGGCCCGTCATCAGCCCATCTCCAGGGGTGTGCCCCATGCCCAGGGCTGGGTCTGGCCCCAGTGCCCCCGCTGCCCTGCTCCTGGCCAGGGTGGTGGGACAGGCCCTGGCTGCCAGGCCCTACTCAGCCAGCCTAGGGGGAGTCCCCTTAGCTCCCAGCCCCCAGGGAGCTGCTGGCCCATGACCAGCTGGCCTGGGCCATGCTTTTTGAAACTGGTGAACTAGCCACCATGAATGCAAGTGGGTAGGAAAGTCCTCTTGACCTAAGTGCAGATCAGAGACATCCACTGCAATTCCCTCATCCACAAATCTGCTCAATTTTATTATCAAAGGTCAGTCAGGCTGGTCAAGTATGACTTACCCTTGGTAAATCCATGCTGACTGTTCCTAGTCACTTTTCTCTCTTTCATCTGTTCAAAAGTGGTTTCTGAGAGGACTTACTGCATGATTTTTCCAGGGACTGAAGTGAAGCTCATGAGACTATAGTTCCCTGAATCACTCTTTTGAAGGACCTGAAAGAGGAGTCCCCAAAGGACCATTCTTTTTTTGAAGATGGGTACAAAGTTTGCTTTTTTCTAGTCACCAGGATGTCCCCTGATCTCCATGACCTTTCAAAGACAATAAAGATAGGCCTCACTGTGACACTGGCCAGCTTCCTCAGCACCCTCAGATGAAGACTGATATGGGTTGAGTTCTCACAATTAACCCCTGACTCAGCCTGCACCCACTGCTGGTATTTCCTTTCCTCCTTGAAGCTTGCCTCTAGAGACCTGGAAGACCTTGTTGGTAGAGACTGAGACAGAGAAGGCAATGAGTACCTCTTATCTGTCCACTGTCACTGAATCACCTCCTCTTTTCAGTAATGGGCCCTTATTTTCCTTGTTCAGCATTTGATTTTGGCAACTATGTTCCCCAGAGGTTTATCAAGAAAGCTCAGGAGGTTTAGGCTAGACTGTCCTTCTAATTTCAGCTGGTGAAGTCTCAATATCTTTATTTTCAGAGTCTTTTTCAGTGCTTTTTTTTTGGG
>VYZV01036577.1:137462-159818 GCA_013401275.1 Pandion haliaetus | reverse complement strand
CCCCACGGTGGAGCAGGGGACGAGTGAGGAATCTTCCCCCTGAGGAGGAAGGAGCGGCAGAGACAACGTGTGGCGAGCTGACCTAGCCCCCATCCCCTCTTCCCCTGTGCCGCCAGGGGGAGGAGGGAGAAAGCACCGGGAATGGAGCTGAGCCAGGAAGGAAGGAGGGAGGGGTGGGGGGAAGGTGTTCTGAGGTTTGGTTTTCCTTCCTAATATCCTTGTTTAGATTTGATTGGTAGTAAATTAAATGGATTTTGTTTCTTCCCCAAGTTGAGCCTGTCTTTTGCCCGTGACCATAAGTGGGGAGTGATCCCTCCCAGTCCTTGTCTCGACCCACGAGCCTGCCTTTGGATTTTCTCTTCATCCCAATGTGGCCAGGTGTGGGGGTGGGGAGTGAGTGAGCATCTGCGTGGTGCTTTGTTACCGGCTGGGCTGAAACCATGACACTGTGTTAAAGTACCTGGAAATCTAGATGCAAGGTATCATACTCAAGATAAAATGTCCCTTACTGCATAGCAAAGAAGTACATGTTGCAATGTTTTATGTTTTATAAACAATTCTGAAATCTCTGCAAGGTACTGTTTGTAGTACTGGGAATCTATTACTACTACATACTTATTTTAGGCTTTTTCTTTTTGATACAGGCTGTATTTTGCTATGAGTTTTGCTGACATCTCCCATGTGTTGGAAGACAGTTGGGGCATATCTCTTTTGCAGTTAGATCCTGAAATCCACTGCTTATGAATCAAAATAAAGAAATGAACTTACTGCCAAACCCGCCCCCCCAGCATTCATATCATAGACTGATGAGATTCTCAACCAGTGTAAAATAACATTTGGTAAAATCACTTCCTTCTAGGTGACGGCAGATTTTAAGGATTAAAAGTAAATATAAGTTGTATAATTCAATTTCCAGTCTTGTAATTCCTCCCATAATAATAGACTTATTACTCTCTTCATTTTAAGCTTCTTGGCCTATTTCTGAGTGGTACTGAATATCCACTGCTTCCAAGGAAATCAGAGTTGTACATGCTCATTAATTCTCTGAACTAAATGTCTAGAGCACAAAGCTTTGTGATGTAGTTGTGGATTAATTGTAAATTACAACAGCAAGTATGATGAGTTGGTCTATGCATTTTGTTTTATTCTAATTAAGATAATTTAAGCTATTTTTATGACTCTTCATTTAATGAAGTCTTCTCTGTTAAGTAGTTGTACCACCAATCGCTGTCTATACAATAGGGCAGAATAGCAGTGACTAAATTTTTTATTCTATTCCTGGGTCTTTTCAGAATTAACACAAGCAGACGCAGTCTATTGCATTAGGCCTGAACTGAGTCCTTTCACATTTGTGGTTCTTGGTGAATCTTTGTAGAAGGGAAGAAACGTTTTATGTTAAGATATTTCCTTACGTCCCACCCTGCATGGAGTATTTTGAGCGATTAGCTATAAATTGCTGATAAAATGAGATTTTATGGTAATGGGTAGCAAGCTATTGTCATGCAAGATAGTTTGGTTTACCAAGAGTCAGTAAAAAAAAACAACTGGAGGAAAGGTATTTGTGTACTTAAGGGTCATATGTTACTTGACAGAACTACAAAAAACATTTTTAAGGTCTTGGTTTTGGGGGTTTTTTTTAGTAATCTTTTAAGAACCTTGATATTTCTCCTAGAATTGAATTAATTTCTGCACAGAGAGCAAGTGTTAAAGTCTGAAAGGCAGGACTGCTGGGAATTCAGGTAAGCAAGGCACAAGTGAAGGACCTCTAGAACTGCTTCAGTCTTTAAGCAGAAGAAATATACAACCAGCTACAAACTGGAGCTATTGAGAAACAGCAAAAAGTTTATGAAAATTATGGCCTCGGGTGTCTTCTGTCACTTAGGGTTAATCATACTGAACAATCTGGTGCCCTTGCAATTGAACTAGAAGCCTGGCCAAATTTCAAGTCTATGTCCCACCTTACAGTTTCATCTAAGTCTATAACCAAAGAGCAAACCTGTGGCTCACCTGCAACTTCTGACAGATCCCACTGTGGCTCTTTTGTGTTAACAGAAGGAGATCTTGGCACTGTGCCATGGCTGTGTTCCTTTGTTGATTGTGGGGACGTCTACAGAGGTGCTTTAAAAAAATTGAGTTTAGTTGGAAAGAATTCTAAAGGCCATGAATTCTCACTGTTTTTCCCAAGATTGGCCAAATTCTTTTCCAGGGTGCAGAAAACTGTATAATTTCTTGTAGGAAGAAGTGATAGTGCTCTCTAGATTAAGAACACCTTTACTTCCATAATAGAGCAGGTTTAGCAGAGCTGCAGTAAGAGCTTCCTGATGGTACATATTAAGGAAGGACCCTCCCTCTAGCCAAGTCTGTGGGAGCTGCCCTAGCCTCTTCTCTGCTGGAGACAGTTATTTACACATTTGGCGTGCCATTAAAATGCCAATGAACACATTTTGTGTATTTTGGAGCTTTCTATTGCTATCATAACTTCACACAGAATGAATGAACATAGTTGTAATTCTAGCTGGAGTTGAGCTCATTCAGCTGAAGTAGCATAACCCGCAGCTCTCATTGTTTCCAGCTTTGGAAATTCTGAGCATACACTTAGTGCTCAATACCTGAGGATACCTCTTGCAGTGATGCTTGCTTGGACTGGTGGATGCACTGTCAGCTGTGTGCTGTTCTTCCATGCATCTGCACCTGTGGACTTCACTGGACTCACAGTATGGCACTGTGATGCTGCAAATCGGGCTCATGCATCGGCCTGTTGATGCGTGTGGAGAGACTTTGGTACTCTCACTGTAATGTTTATATGGGATCGATAGTTGTTAATGGTGAATTACATGAAGGGAGCAGCACAAGTTCAGTCTCCACTGCATCTGCTCTACAATGATGGCCTAGATTAAAATGTGCAATAGCACACGGCTGACGTTAGCTATCTTGTGTTTTGTCAGTGTACATCTTTGCAAAATAACAGGAAAATCTCCTGCTGTGGACTAATATGTTGAATCAACGGTGGCTATTGAACTTTCACTGAATATTAACTTCTACTGCACTTTGCAAGCATACTTAGGAAAAGGTGATCATGCCAGCCTGAGCTATTGATTGTATCTGCTGCCGCATCCCACTACCAGTTCTTCCTACAGAGAATGCAGGGCTAATGCTCTGATATGCTTTTCAGTGTCATGGTGATGAGGACTTGTGAACAGTTCTTTGTCTGATGTCGGGTGGTTTCATTAGCCTTTCAGGATAAAGCCATCTTTTCCTGCTGCTGGTGACTGTTAGCAACTTACTATCGAAGCTGTTTGATGTTGGGGAGGTGGGGGGTTGTTTTTTTGTTTGAACTATTCTACAATGCTGATTAGATTAAGGGTCAAATTTAGCAGTCTCTTCCCATAAACTCTAGAGTAAGCCTTTCTGATATCAATGGGATTGTTTGGATGTAACTTGCGGAAGAATTGGATCCTGTACTCTTGCTCAAGAGAGAAGTCAAAAGGTCGAAGTCCGCCTAAAGATTCATGTTATCATTAGAAATGCAAATAAAGGAGATGGGAGTCACGAGGCTGAACGAAGGATGAGGGGTCAGCATCTTGGGCACTCCCAGATGATGGCATGTGGAAATCCTAGAGGGCACTTTCAGACACTGGATCTAGGGATATGATAAGTTAGTTAACTCAATAGACTAGTGACTTAAACTAACAGCTCTCCACGGTGTATGGGATCACAGCAAAGCGAAGTTTTATTGAGATATTTCTTGTGCTCCAGGCTGCAGAGAGCAGATGAGGCATCCTGTATTTGTACTGAAGGAACTTGCTATGCAAACCGTGCACCCTTTTCCCATGAAGTAGTTCCATTGACTGCAGTCCACTAATTTACATTTGAGCATCATTGAGCATTCAATGTCATTGTTTCATGGTATTTTTTGTTGAAGAGTATTAACTCTGCAATATTGTAGGTGCAATTAATTAATAAATTAGACTTGATTTTCATAATGTATTAATAGTAGGCATCACATATTTCCTGATTATTTGTCTTCTCAAAGAAGCTGTGGCTTGAAATGAGTAGATCTGCATTTTATTAAACTTGCAGAGATGTATTTGAAAAGAATACTTTTTAAATGACAGGGCACTTCAGTTATCGGCTTTACAATCATCCGCTTTACTGTTATCGTGACTTTGAGGAACGGTGACGCAACCTTTGAAAGCTGGTTCACTTGGACAGCTTGTAATAAAAGGCTCTGTGTCAGTAAGCATTATATATCTGATAAGAGTCTGTGACTTGAAATATATGCAAAAGTGAAATGAACTGGTCTTCCTACTGATCATGACGTGCAAGGTCAGTACAAACTACTGAAACAGTGGATTGCAAAACAATACGCTCTTGGCAGTAGAAGTCCAAACTCAGTACAGCTTGATCATTATAAGGAAGCATAGAGCTGTGCAATAAAATTAACACTGTGTTTGAAGTCAGTTTCTAAGAAAGGGTTATGAAATCTGAAGGAAGTTTAAGTGTTTGGTTTTCTGTTTTCTTAATGTTCTGAAATTCTCATTCCTGTGCATTTTTATTTGTGCACTTCACCTCAGTGACAGTAGCAGCTGACGAAGGAAGTCCACCTGAAGCCCAAAAGATTAATGAAAGGGAGGGAGAGGCAATTCCTTTTTCTTTTTGAGTGTGTTGGTGTATTTTCTCAATATTAGTGATGAATGTGAAAGCAATAAAGACTGAGAAGCTAAGAAGCTGGGACTTGAGAGAAAGAGCTACTTCCCATAAGGACAGTAAACACATGAATGTACTGTCAGTGAAACTGCTGGAAGCAAAGAATAGAATAGAAGTTAAAAAATCACCCACTTTTCTTGTGAAGATACAGAATGATAAAAGCAGGACAGTGGACTTACAATTGGAAAAAAAGAAAAGAAAGAAAAGCAAGCCAGAGGCTACATCCTGTCCATAAATTTCATGTGTTTTCAGCCATTTTTGAAGTTCTTTTAGCTCCAGTAAAACAATGGTCCAAAGGGCTGAAGACTTTTCCATATTAGTGGAAACTTCACTCTAATTAGAAGAACTTTAGTATGAAGTTCTTACTGAATGACTCATCATATTTATCATTTCATTAGACCCCGAGAGGAAGGAAAAACTGTGAGTCTGCTTGTTCTCTCCTTTTTAATCCCCTAAAACAAGTAGACATTTTGCTACTTACCTAGCTCTATGAAAGATGGTGGCCATATCATGCTTCAATGTGCAACCTGAAACTCTGTGACTTATGGTCTCAGTTACAGGAGTAAAAGGCACTGGCAGTACTGCTATTCCTCTAGTTCCTGGATGCTTGTTGCTTTCCTACTGGCTGCTAAAAATGAGGCTGGGGTGGAAAACTTGGTTAGTAGTGACTGTCCAGATAGCTGAAGAAACCACAACTACAAAAAAGAGGGTGGCATGCCTGGCCAGGTCTGGGACACACAGCAGGCAGAGCTCCCGCAGCGTAGGACCATGGGAGAAATCTGTTTCTCCCAGAGGCACTCCTCTCATGAGAAAGCACTTCAGTCAACCCCCTGAAGAGTGATGTTCACCTTTTGTTAGCAAATATGCATTAATTTTAATGGCAGTGTGTCCTAATGCCCCCAGTGTGTTGGTCCACATGAATGACAACTGATAGGATTACCCTACAACCCTGTATGGCAGACGCCTGACGTAGTGGCTTCAAAAGGTCCAACCTAGGTAATGGCCCAGGGTGGAATTTGTTCTTTTTACCCTAGAGTGTTATGTGTCAAAAGGACATAAAAAAGGAAATAAAGCGCAGGAAACCCAAATAAACTTAATTCTCAGCCTTATTCAGCCACGTTGCAGTGATCCTTGCACAGTAATGTTAACTGGTTTCCTTATGCCTGCAGGCATGTTACCTCTCCCATTTGCTCTTTCAGAATGAGAATTTGAGTTGACTTTGCTGAGAGATGGACTCCCAGTTCCAGGAAGGAGGCTTGATGTTCTCCCAGTCCAAAGGTTAAGGCTCTAATCCATCCCCTGGAGCTAAAACAAGACAATGATAAAACTTTCCCACTCCTTACAGAATATAATTGTTGTCAAAATATTTTGAAATTAATAAAGGTTACAGTTAAAAGTTTCCATTCACAAGTCTTCCCTATTGGCTTGGTTGCTGCCATTGTTCTGACTTTGAGAGTACAAAGATTCTGTAAAAACATCTTATTTGTCAGGACACTAAAGAATTACGGATATTCACAGCTTGGGGAAACACCATTTTCCTCCTCCTCCTCCTTGGCATGGTTATAGTAGTTACTGCATTTGAACTCCCTGCCAATCCTTCATCAAGATCCATCTAGGGCCTCTAAAGTGCCCCATCTACCCAACAAAGGTATATTACATGAATATGTGCATACAAAAATTTCTTCTTGGATTCCCTTTGTCTGTTACTTCAACTGAAAACCAGCTTTATAAGGTGAATTTAAACACATTATAGAATAAATTACTTTCTTCTTACATGGCATCTAAACACTGTTCTAAGCATCTCTGGACTACAGTATTGTGTAAGAACTTTTCTTCCTTGTTCCTCTATTCAGGTTCTGCTGTCTTTTATACCATGGCAGGAAGGATACCGAGGAAGTTCTTGATTAGCTTAGCTGAATAAAAATCAAGTGTGGTTTGGCTATGTTCTGTTTAGGACCCAATTATCATAATGCGTCTGGCCTTTTTACATAGCAAAATTGCTCTGTGGTTTGAGTGGTGAGGAAAGAGTCCTGATGTGTTTGTACAGTCCAAGGAGATAAAACTACATAGTACAAGTCAACCTAGCATGAGCAAAGCTGAGCTGAAACGTGCCTGTAACTTGCAGCGCTAAAGCTTCTTCTCTCAATGCCATCTTCAAGCAAAATCCACAAAGCTCAATCTTGTAATTCTTACTGATTATTTAGCTCATGGATTATCCAGCCTGATTATTATTGAAATCAATGTGCTTGCCAAGTCCTTATGGCCTACTTCATCCACTGGTAACATTAGCAGATTTGTAATTAGCTGTACTGAACTTTTAAGGCCATTTTCTATCCTGTAGAATAAAACCTGTGAGCTAACCCCATTAGTCAGTCAGCTAAGTCTTCAGTGTATGGGATTTCAAATACATCTTTGAGCCCAAACTCCTGAGCCTGGGGAGGAAGTGAAATCCACAGTGAATCTGCAGAGGAGTATGAAGGGTACTGCATTCAGAGGCCTAGACCTGCTCATTATGAAGATAGTAGTAGGAGATGGTAGTCTACTAAGCAGTCTGATTAGTACATCAGCAGTCTCCAATTGCTTTTTAGTTATACTTCACTGTTTTTTCAAAAAGGTGTTTTAAATACTGTGAGGTTTAGTCAAAATAATAGAAAATTTGAATATCTGTCAGTATGCAAAGGATCTTTGTAGCTGTATTGGTCCAAGAGCAAGAATTGTCAATTTAAGACAGTACAGATAACATGATAACTTTTATTGAACCAAGAATAATTAATCTTTATATAATAATACATCCAGAAGAGGAACTTCTGGGCCCTCAGGCTTGAATGTTCTAAAGTATTCTTGTTCCAATAAGAAGTATTGCATTATCTACCTTGTCTACTTAAACACATGTTCAAAATGATGGATTAGTGGCTATTTTGGGTGCATTTTTACTTGGTTGTTATCTTGAGTCTCATTTAACTTACACAACTGTTTTCAAAGATATAAACATATACTCTTTATATGCCAAACTGAATCATGATCTTTTCTCTCTTTGCTCTAGTCACATTTTCAAATGAAGTATAGTTTACACAGTTACAGTGTTTCATGAATGTATTCTTGGTTTATTTTTGTTATATTTTACTTTATTTTTGTCAGTGAGATAAAATACTTTCAAGGAGTGAACACAGCTTTTAATGAATCTTATGCAGGAAAACCAGGTAAAAAATAGCTAAGAGCCCCTATAAAGTGATTATTATTGGCAGTGTGATATCTGTGGAGGCATACTACAATCATTTTGGTGTAGAGGAAGATTGTGTTAACAATCACTACAATTATCAGTGACTGCATGATAACATTTGCAGATGCCAACCCTTTAATTGGAGTCTTTTTATTGTTTGCATCACCAGTTAGCTGGATCTGTAGAGATATATGATAATAGATCTAGCCCACATAGCTTACCGTGACTGTACGTCGTCTACAAGCCTGGTCCACATCAAATAGAAACTTAGGGCATGAGAAAATTAGAGAGGCAGGAGTAAAACAGGAGTAACTATGGCAGAAAGGAATCCTTGGTTAGTATCCTGATGCTTTTACATGCAGTATTCCCAGGGACCAGGTCCTGAAGGGCAGTTAGCACCATTAAGGGGAGTTAGATGCTTAAATGCAGTTATGGACCTTGTCTTTCATCCACAAGTAGTCTCACTGAAGTAAGAGGACAGTATTGCCTGCTGAACAGAAACGTAACAAAAACAGCAGGTTCTCTCCCTGAAGACCTAGCTGACAAATGCATGATGTGCATGTCAACGCTTAATATTACCATTTGATAGGGAAAAGAAAAGTAAAATAGAGCACTTGTTCACCTCTGCCAGTTTGGGTTCAGAGAGAGCTTGCTCAAAGGATACAAACCAGTCCCCATTGCACCAACAGGGAAATCCTAAGAAGTACCATTGCAATTTTTCTCAAGGTCTCACTGGGGAAGAAGTTTGAAACTGCTGCCGGGCCTCCCTTGGAGCACTTCTAGGTAGGTGCTGTCCAAGAGAAGCGCTGCACCAGAGCATCTCCCTCGCCAAGCCTGACCACTTTGTGGGCTGTGGCATCTGGCTCTAGGCTTTCTGGAAAAATGAAGCTTGCGATGAGCTTTCATCGCTTCATGATCACAAAAGACACAACCCTGCTAAGTGAATGATACAAGGCTGCAAGATTCACTGAGGCCTTTATAAGGCTCTTTGTTTTTTCATCTGAGGGTTTCAGAGTGTTTTATAAACCTGAAGTCTCCTCTGAAACATAGTGATAGGTTTTAAAAGCTGGTTTCCTGCTGAAGGAGAAGAAAACATTACAGTGTCTGACTAGGCTACCGACAGGTGGTTAGAGAAAGTCAGACAATATGCAGACAGATTTTTATTCCACCCAACTACCCCCCCCAACTTTTTTCCAGATTTCAGTGAAAATGGTAGCCCACTCTCTGGAAGCAACTCTGCTCCAAGAGCCTTGTGTGCCTGGAGATATTCAGCACTGTACACTCCTTTCCTTTTGGATAATGGACTCCTGAAGTATTTCTTCTGGTTTAAAAGTGTTTGAATGGGAAGAGATGTGTACCTCTATAACAGCACTTTCTGGTAAATTCTGCAGTAGCAATTAATCTTTGACGCTCTCAGGAGGTCCTTCAAATTTGTAATATACAATGATCACACAGTACACCTCTGTAGCTTAACTGCACGTATGCTATGCAGGAGCCTTTGCTAGGAAGCAAAGAAGAAACAAGTGAAGTTGTCAGGAGTACAGGAAGCCAGCAGCAAAGATAAAACTAATGGAAAAATATCAGGAACAATCCTAATGTTGCCACATATGTCATAGGTCTGTTAAGGACCACAACAGAGTTTGAATTAGAACTTAGCCAAACCCAAAATGAAGCTGAGATCAGGTATGGCATGAGTAAGTGGAATGTCAGCAATCAGCTATGGAGTTCCTGTTCAGCTGTCAAAATGCTCCTAGTAGAGAAGTGGGAGCTTAAATGCTGAGCAAGAAACCAAGTTTGGGAGGTGTAAGGAAAAACAACAGCTGCCACAAAACTGCTAGTTTTGCTGTTATCATCTATACTGCTCATTTCTAGGCTTTAGATGAGGAACCTTTGGGACGCACCTACATTGGTGGGAAGGGAGCAGACACTGCAGCTGGATTTCTGTTTGATGGCCTGAATGTGCACGTCTTCTGTGAGACTAGGAAAGGGAGTCTGTCTGTAAAAGCAACTACTTCCACCTACATTTATTCTGGCTCCTTTTGGTTATCCATTCCTAGATAAATTCTTTCAAACGTGGTGCCAAAACTGCAAGGTGCTGGTCAATTTTTGCAAGCTGCCTGAATGACTCACCTCATTTCTCAGATTACTGGCAAAACAGGAAAAAAAAAAAAGCCTTGTGGGATTGAAAGCATTTGGCAAGCCTGTACTGTCACTTCTGTGAATCAGAATGGCTCATTTATGGTGTCTTTCTTCTTGTGTAGCAATTTTTTGATAGCAGCATCAAGATAAATTTATGGCAGGGGCTCTACTAAGTGCAAGAGGGTGTAACAGCAGTAAGGCCTACTGCGTCAGGGAGACAGGGTTGCTACAGATGCTTTCCTGGTGATAATGCTGTGGTGACTCTGCTAGGTATACAGACATCACAGGAGGTGAGGTGTGCAACCATTTTGGAGTTTCTGGCTAAGGCTGTGGGATGTCCCCTGACATGATAGGATTCAGGAGAGAATCCCAGAGAATACAAGTATGAAGTATCGGAGGCTGGTGCTTCCACTGGGAAGCCCCAATGTACCAGGGTACAATAGGGTCTATTAATGCATCCAGCAACTGGGGAGCACCCACAGCACCCACTGTACCACCCCCTGGCTTCAGAACAACAACCACTGGGGGTTCCCAGTCAATGTAGGGAAGCCACGTTGTTTCTGTGGGATGCAAATAGTGTTGTGAAGGGGTTTGTGAAGCCTCTCCTCTGACCTGTCATTGGAAGGGCTGGGAGGTGCCCATTTATGCCAAGCACACTTAAATGCAGGGTTTTTTTTGGAGAAGAATCCTTTTAGGGTGAAAGGCAGTTCAATGGCTACCTGTCACAGATCTGGTCCCCACACGTGTTTGCTGCAGATGGCTCCCATCACTCATTCTGCAGGCATATATTTCTGGCTGAGATGGGCCTGTGAAACACGAGGCTGAACTCATAATGGACGTGGCTTGGGTTGAACTAGAGGGATTCAGGTTGGTGAGCAGTCCTGTCTATAGACATAAATGAAAAAGCTGGCCTTAAGCTCCCCTGTTGCTGACTGCAGTTGTCCTTTTCTGTGAATATGTGCAGTAGAGGGCACTAGTATGTTAATTCGTATCTGGTCGCACACTTTATGTCTTTAATGGGATTCACCAATAATATAGTGAGGGCTACAGGCTAATTGATAGTAATTGTGTATTATTAGAATATATGTTAGTCTTTGTTAGAGAAATATGTTGATTACTCTTAAGTGAATAATTGATCATCATCTGTGTGTGCAAACTTCTTCTGAACTTTGGGCTGAATTTCTACATAAAGCCTTGCTGAGAAATAGCGATTTCAATGAATTGGTGTGAACACTTCAGCTAGCTGCCACACCAAAATGGTTGATGAGCTCTCAGCAACTGGTGTGGGTACAATTTAATTAAGACAGCTGAGGGAAAGATTCTGCTAGGAAGAACGTTCCTGCATGTAATTTTACCATGGCCCTGGAGAGCAAAACAAAGGGCAAAAGGCTACTCTGTTCTTCCAGTAAGTGTGCAAAATTTAGTATTTATCAAGGATAAAGGACAGTATTCAAAAGAATTCAGACATGTATCTTTTAAACAGATGCTTCTTGCCCACAATTGTAATACAGTGCTGATCTAGGATGGGAAAATTCTGTCGCTAGCTATTGTTTATTTCTAAGATACGGACAACAAATGAACTTCTAAAACAACAGATATCAAGCTGGCACCTTTCTCAGGCATTGGAAGTAACTTAGTAACACTGGAGAAAAAAATTAAGCTTGGCAAATTTGTATACAAAGAAATTAGAAAGGGGACATCCTCCCAGCTGGATTTTTTGAAGCTCTTGGGTTTTTTGTTGCTTTGTTTATTGAACATTTCGGTATCTTCATTTGTCTTCATAAATCTGTTATATACATTGAATTATAGCCGCAGCAGTGTGTCAGAATTGGGCAAACATTCATTTTGCCTGTCTGCATCATGTTATGATATCCTAGAGTCCTTTCTTCCCCTGTTTTTAGCAACTTTTTGTCATGTGAAGAGGTATAGCTTAAATTCTGGAAGGAGAGGCCATTGCTTCAGCAAGTGATGATTAAGCCCTTAGCTTCAGCGTCCACAATTCTACACTCTAAAGACACCTACTTGAGTTTCCTACATCTGTGTGTGTGTCCTCATATATATGTTCTCCTTTTCTCCATTATAGTCAGCAAAGAGAACGCTCTCATAATTCAGAATGAAAGGAATGATGAAAATTCATGATCCAGATATAGATGAGAAATGAGACAAGGAATTTTCTTTCACAATGCAACCAAGAAAGACCAAACTGGCCCTTAATTTCATTCAAGTCCTTTGAATTCAGCAGGTCACATTTATAACTGATAAAATTTCAGGAAAAATGCTCGCTGTAAACATGGGCAAAAATTTAGTGTTAATTTTGCCACACATCTAGCAAATTTAACAAAAAGGCTTTGTCATCTGTCTGCATAGAAGGTGTCATCATATACAGTAGTTCAGACATTATCTACAGCTGAACAGTGAGAGGGGTACCAGTATGCCTGTCAGGCAGGAGTGAAAGAAGAACGCTAGTGAGGAGCATTTCCTGGTGTGAGGGAGCGGGTAGGAGGAATATGCATGTGTATAAGTGGAAGCAATGATGAAAGATCTGTCTTGCCCAGCTAAATGGTCGTTTGGGGCCATTTTTTCTGGGCATTTTGAAAGAAAAACCCAGGCTCAATAGATTTTAAAATCAGCTTTGAGGGTGGTTTAAAAAAGAAGGTTGCTTTTGGAAACAAAGCTAAACTTTAGGAATCCAGAATTAAAAGAATAAAGGTGGAGTACCAGTGAGAAGTTACAGAAATGTTCAGCCCTCATCATATGATAAGATTGACTTTGTCAACACCTTGTTTTCATCACAAATACTAGTAATTTGAGTAATATATGTAATTAGTCCATGATAGCTGCATACTTTGGAATAGAAAAACATTCCTGATGGTTTAACTATGTTTGTGGTTAACTGGGATAGCTAATAATTTTTTCCTAATTATGGCCCAATTGATTTCTTTTTACTGTATTAGTTACAAAAGTCTCCCCTTAAAATATGTGTACAAAACCTCAATGGATGACATAGTAAACATTGCACCGTGTCATTCTAGCTCTTAAAAAAATAATGAAATAGAGGCAGTAAAGAAAGGGAACAGCGTAGTAATTTTGATCTGCACTTTTTGTTTCTATGACTGACTAGTATGACCACAAGAAAATCCTTTAACCTTTCTTGCTGCAGTAACAAGTCAAGCTTACATATATCTGTACCTGTCCTGAGCTTAATTCGGCTTAATAAATTTCTATCAAGTGCTTTGATCAGTTTATTTAAATACAAGGCATGACTGAAGCAAAGTCTGCTCTTAATGTTATATTTTATAGTGCTGAGATGAATGTAGATAGAACAAAAAAAAGTGAGAAATACAGAAGGAATACTACATAACAGCCTAGAAAAAATGTTCTGGACATTCCCTATATGCTTTATCTTCCTTATTTTCCCCCAATGAAAGAAAAGTAAGATGTAATGTCAAAAAGGAGGATATTTGGCCAATTCATTGTAGAGGAAGAAAGCAAAATGCCTTACTGAAAAGTAGGACAATTCTATCAAAAGTAGGACAGTTTACTGCCCATTGAGTACCTTTGGATTATGCATATTGTATCATGTTTACTTTACATACACAATTTGTTCCAGTGACTTCAAAGTGGGACTTCCCACATGAGCTAACTGAGGAAGATTTATCCCACATGATAAAGCTGTAGTACCATATCAATCAGGGTCAGAATACACACCCATCAAGAAAAGAATCTGGAGAACAGCTATAGCTGGTTGAACTCATGTAGAAAACAAAAATGTCACTGGCATTTAGACTAGAGATCAAATCAGATGAGAAAACCAGAATAGATCAATGATGCTGGAGCAGGTTACACAGATTAAAATTCTAGACCTAAGCAGCTAAATTTAATATCAGAATAACTGTGCAAAACCTCCGAAGTTTGTGTGTCTTTAAGGTAAGCATCAGGATGAGATCATTTCACTGTTGGCAAAGGGTGCAAAAAACACAGCATGATGGAGAAATTTTTTATTAAATGCATTTTTTTTCTTAATTCATTAATGGATAAATGAATATTTAGTTTTCCAAATGGCATTTTAAGGACAGTATTTGCAGGAGTCCTCCTCCAAAAGCAATGGATCTGTAAGTATATCACATACAGACTGATTATTTATATTCCATAAGGTAGGGTGTTTGAGTTTTTTGGGGGTTTCGGGCTTTGCCCTCTCAGAGGCTGTGTGTGCATGGTCCAGGTAAATCACTCCTGGATAGACCTACAAAGGAGCCCAGCTCCAGAGGAGAACCTAGAGCTCTGAGTTAGGGTTCTTAGCTCCTTACACTGCACATGGGGAGTTAGTTCGTACAGCACAGGATACACAGGGACCAGTACCTTGAGAATAGGTATTGCCTGAGCTGGAAATAGAGGCTGCTAAGGGAAGGATACCTTTTGAGTCCCTTTTAATGTTGATAAGAAGGGTAAATAGAGAGCTCTGAGAGAGGTAGAGTGGTTAAGTGAGAGGTTTTGAAGGCTGGTAATAGTTACTTTATGTAAAATGTTTGACCTGCTACCTTGAAGGTTACAGCAGGCAGTGTTAAAACATCAGTCCTGCAGTTGGTGCCTAATAAGTCCTATTTAGTTGCCAGAGCAACTAACTTATTTGGATATAACCCGTATGCTCTGGGTCTCAGATCCCCATCTAAAAAAATACTAGAGTCAACAAAGCAATGCTATAGATGATGCACATAGTGTTTTACACAGTATCAGGACCTGAGAGCACTAATAGACCTTAATGAGCGGTGCAATTGATACGCTTGAGAGAAAAGATGCCATCCAGAGGGACTTTGATAGGCTTGAGGAGTGAGCCAATGTGAACCTTACGAAGTTCAACAAGGCCAAGTGCAAAGTCCCACAACTGAGTCAGGGTGATCACCAGTATCAGCACAGGCTGGGTTGTGGATAGATTGAGAGCAACCCTGCAGAGAAGAACTTGGGTATACTGGTAGATGAAGAATTAGACATGACCTGCCAATGTGCTCTTGCAGCCCCAAAAGCCTGGGCTGCTCCATTCTCGTGAGACCCCACCTGGAGTACTGCATCCAGCTCTGGGGTCTCCAGTGCACAAAAGACATGGACCTATTAAAGCAAGTCCAGGGGAGGTCCATGAAAATGATCAGAGGCTGAAATGCTTCTCCTGTGAAGAAAAGGCTGAGAGAGTTGGGGTTGTTCAGCCTGGAGAAGAAAAGCCTCTGGGGAGATCTTCGATACTTAAAGGGGGCTTATAAGAAAGATGGAGACTTTTTACCACGGCCTGTACTGATAGGACAAGGGGGAATGTTTTTAAACTAAAAGAGAGTTGATTTAGATTAGATTTAAGTAAGAAATTCTTTACCACGAGGGTGGTGAGACACTGGAACGTTGTGAGAGAAGTTGTGGCTTTGAGCAACCTGATCTAGTGAAAGATGTCACTACTCATGACAGGGGGGTGGACTATATAAAGTTGCTTTTGAACCCAAATCATCCTATGATCCTATGATAATGGCCCTGACCAGCCTCACCTGGGACCACCACCCTGCCCATGGTCCCAGAAGCCCTATTTCAGCTGAGACCCTTCCTCTTACTGGTCTGATTTACTGCTCAGCCTCCCCAGATGGACCCTAGCTCACGCTGCAGGCAGCCTGCCTCTGGCCCTGACTCCGGAGTGCACCTCAGACTTATGTGACAGGTATTTCTGTCTCCAGGGTGGACCCTAGACCTGACTCGTTACCTTGCCTTGTCTGGGGCTGTTAATGGGACCTGGCTGGGTCATCACCCTGGCCCTGTTGCAATGCACCTATTGGCATGGGTGGCCCTTGTCTTCCCTCTTGTCCCTTCTCATGGGACAACCCCACTCCTGCAGCTCCTTGATCTTTAGGCCTTTATGCAAGGGATCACCTGATCTATGTTGTACCAAAAGTTGTCCAAGACTTTGGTTTTATCTCCAGGAATTATCATTGTCTGTCATTTTCCATAGAAGGGAAAGCTTAAAGCCTACTGACCTGCCTCTTCAGTAGAAGGACCCCTCCAAACACACCCTTCTTACCCATGTTTTCAGCAAGCACTTAGTAAGGCTCTCTTAACACAGCAAACCTTGTGGGTATTATATGTAACTTCAACTTGATCCTTGACATTATCAGTCTTGTATGTGCCAAGCAACATCAACTCTGGCTCCTGTCCCTCTTCCCCAGGGAGACTGCCTGAGGCTTGAAGCAGAACTAGAAATCCAGGATGACATGGAGACTGCTTTCGTGACACAACTTGATAGGATGAGAGGAAATGGCCTCAAGTTGCGACAGGGGAGGTTTAGATTGGATATTAGGAAAAATTTCTTTACTGAAAGGGTTGTCAGGCATTGGAACAGGCTGCCCAGGGAAGTGGTTGAGTCATCATCCCTGGAGGTATTAAAAAAGCATGTAGACAGGGCACTTCAGGACATGGTTTAGTGGGCATGGTTGATGGTTGGACTAGATGATCTTAAAGGTCTTTTCCAACCTAAATGATTCTATGATACTCAACCCTTTTATCCCATTCTATTTAAAAATTAGCTTACATAGATATATCTGTGATTTTTTTAGGAGGTATTCTGAAATATGAACTGACTGTGCAAAAAGTATGTGGGAGAGTGAAGGTGAGGGCATATTAGTATGCAGAAACTTCATGTAACTCCAGTGCACTACTCCCTTCCTTCAAAATAAAAAGATACATTTGCAAGAAGGGCCTGCGTGGCCTGTCTGTCTTAACCAATGATCTTCCAGTTTTGTTTGTGTACAGTCAAAATGATGCTTCTATTGGCAGGAAGAAAGAGCCAGTGCTCCTTTACAAGATTATCTATAGGTATAATTATAAGGGGAAATTTCCCTCCATCTGTGTCAGAAACAAATGTCAGCATCCAAGGCACAGAAACCATGTTCTTCCTTGATTTAAATTTGAAAGACTTAATAAAATGAGTTAAAAAAGGCAGTGGCTGTGAAGAGAAGTCTCAGAGTACAGAGGTGGGAGTCTGTAAGATCTGAAATGTAATTTACATTTGAGAAGTGATGTAGCCAGAAATTTAGGTTTCCCTTAAAGTTTCTAAGAGATTGGAAGGAAAATGTGCATTCTCTCCAAAAAAGCTGTCTGACCCACAAAGTGTCTAGTAGGGATTTAAGTGAAACAGGCAGAGCTTCAAACATCAGAACTACCGTGGTTCTAAGCTAATGAAAAGATTTGCTGTGGGGAAAGCCAATGTCAGTTGAATGATGAAAATTGTAATCTTTAATTGCAGCTTATCTCTTCTAGGAATGAAGGCTGATCCCAGGTTCTCCACTGACAGGGAAACATGAATAAGATGGCTCACCAATTGAAAGTACCGATCTACAGATATCTCCAAAGACATGGAAATATGAAATGACACCTCTTCACAATCTCCTGTGCAGAGTGAAACTACCTTTGTCTAGCAGGTAGGAAAATGGGGTAGATCATGTATTAAGTGCTGAGACTATAGAAAGAAGCTAAATCAGATTCTGGATTTCCAGGTACTGTGCTCAAGCTACATCCATCTGGAAAAAAAAAAATTTAAAAAAATCGAACAGTGATTAGATTTAAGTCTTATAATATGTTCCAGCTATGCTATCGATTAACAACTGAGAATCTAAATGTTTGAAAGTCTCCATAACAATTGCACAGATCTAGTGAACACATGGGTTACCTTTTTCAATGTGAAATTTGGTACTTTAAAGGTGTAGTGAAGGGAAAGCCAGGTAATTTCTAAGTCTAATTGTTCATTATAGTTCTTTGTTGACTCAATATTAAATGGCTTATTTTTATTAGTTTAACAATGGAAGATTAAACTTGATGAATGTGCTCATTAATAAAACACTGCTGAGCCCTAAACCCATCCATTTCATATACTATTTTACTATGTACCACTGTAATAATATACATGTTTTAAATGCCTGTTAAAAGAACAGTAACTGAACTGAGCCAGACTGCCTACATGCAGCAGTGCTATACCGAAGAGAGAAATGGTTGACAAGAGGCAAACCAGATGCAAAGAGAACTGTTGCATTAAAGCCAACTAATGGGCACAGTACATTTAGAAGCTCAACTGGAGGGATGACCAAGTGCCCTTAATGTAACAAAAAGTGCTGAGGGAATGGATCTACTGCCAAAAGCATTACTCTGCATGTAGGTCACACCAGAGCTTTATGGACTGCCCCGCTGTAAAAAAAGAGCCTGGTTATTGCCTGCTAACTCTTTGTGTTGAAAGTAGAAAGCCAGGAGAAAAAGTCAGGTGCATTTTGCCAGGTGTGTCACAACCCTCAAATTCTCCCTTTGATATAAAGAATCTCTCAAAGCTGTGAATTTTGACTAGTGTCACAGGCCAGAGAGACTATTCTCTATGTCTTTTTAATTACCAGGGTTTACAACGGAATATGTGACACCTCTCAACTGGCTTAGATGAAATCGAAGGAGCAACATTGTATTTCCTTTGATTTGTCTTTTTGGCTTTTTACATTTTTGTCTGAGTTCTTCATCTTGCAATCTTAATATTGCATTATTGTTCAATACAACTAGAATGCTAAAGGCACCTATAGAGGGATGCTGCTTTGAAAACAGACACAATGCTTTGTAATATGGAATTGAATGGCCCTCTAGAATTCCTAGTTGAATAAACCAAAAATTTTACTGTGATAAAAGGATTGAGGGAGCTTAGGGGAAGTGATTTTTTTGAATGTAAACTTTTTTCTAAAAAGAAAAAACTAGAAATTATCACAGGCTTTGAAGAACAAGTGGGAGAGTTGGAGCATCTCCAGCAGAGAAGGAAACATTTGTCAGCTATCAGAAGGACTAATCTTCTTCAAATGTTTGAGGAAATATGATCAAGATCAATTCTTTATTGTCCTTCCTGCCAGCCCTGTCTGTTTAGCTGGTGGGAAGGCTTCAAGGGGGGGTTATCCCACACAATGGACAAGCCCTAAAGTCAAAGTTAGCATAAATGTAATGCAACTTTCTTCTTGCTCAAACGCTGTGGCTTCCAAGACATTGGAGCAGCTTCGTTTAAAGATGAGGATTCCAACAACTCAGAATACATGGTTGTGATCTCTGAAGTGCTGTGATGACACTGAAAATACTTTCCCCAGAATTAAATTTCAATAGATAAAATAGCTGGAGTTTCTTATGTAGATGTGATTTTTACTTAAATTTCTTTAAAAAAACCTATGTTTTGGTTCTGCAACTTCTCATTTGAATATAACAAAAATTGAAAAATGTGTGTATCGTATAATGCCTATGTGCATCCTTCTGCAAGTGAAAGATTATTCACTATGCTATTTTGTTTAAAACGACTCATTCTAACCCTTATCCTGTTACTTTCAAGTTGATTCCTATTCACGGTACCTCACTTTTGCAATAAGTAACTTCCACTTCTTGTGATTTTTCAAACACGAACGCATTCATTATGTCTTGATGAATTACTAGATGACCCAGCTACAATTATTTAGTAAGGCATAATAGAAGACCCCATTTCTGAATCTGTGCAGCTACATCAGTGCTATGTAGTTTCACAGATGCATTGAAATCATCTCTGATTTGAGTAAAGGTTATATAAATAAAAGTTTACTTAAAAATAAGGAATGTTCTTTCTTGCCAGCCAAAATCTCCCAGTCCCCAAATCCTGTACGACATAAAATATACACATTTCTTCTGCTGAGCGTGATATAACTTATTACTAATGATATTGCCCTCTGAGTGATTCTTGCCTAACTACATTGCATAGAAGAACAGTAAATTTACTGTGGTGAGCAGAGGTTCAGTTTTAAGGAAGTTAATGACGTGAAGAAATTAAAGAACTGTGGACAACAGTGCTGGTGAAGTTTTGGACTGCAGTTATTCAAATATTCAGAGAAAGAGGAAAATTGCTGCAGGCTGAAGAGAAGTGTCAAGTATACCTAAATAAACAAAGATTTAGGCTCAGCTACCTGAGCCTTTAAATCAAACAACATCTCATGAGGCCTTTGTGACTTCTAAAGGCTACAGAATTTTTTAAAATTTTAATCATTAGTTTGTCCCTTCTGGCCTTTGTATGACAAGGATTTTCAGGGGAAAAAAAAATAGTTCATCATGCAATGGGTGAATAAAACACTTCTAGCTGTCATTTCAGCAATCCCATTACCTGTTTAGACATTTTTAATTAGAAAATTAAGCCATGTTTTCTGTAGACACTAACTCTAATGACTATGACTGAAACCATCATCTGCACCCTAACTGAGAAGTCACTGAAGCCCTGAACAGGTATAATCATTTCTCTGTAACCTCTGGAAATCCTTTTTTCAGCAAGTGCTCCCCACCACTACCATTCTCTGCCTTTGCGGAGAGATTACGCAACGTACATATTGCATTTACTATCCCTTTGCTTGCCCTTTCATAATGCACAGCTCCTTTCTAAGCAGCTACCAGCGTTTTTTCCTCTATTTTATGTGTGTCCGTCCACCTTATAATTCTCTTCTTCCTTGATTTGTGTCTCAAAGGGATTCCTTTCTGCAGATCATAGGAGAGTTTTGCATATGTCTAAGAATAAAAACCATGGCCAAACATGCAAATTGCAAACAGGTGCCAAGATGTCTTGCTCTTTCCCAGTGTAAGGGAGAGGTTCCCAGTACGGCAAAGAAAGATCATTATACAGAAACAAAGTGGGATCCGTTGACAGAAACTACAGTTTGAGTGCCATCAAACATACCTTATTCCCTTTCCCTTCCAGTTTCTTCTCTTTCACATGACTGCTGTTCGGGATTTCACTTTCAAATAAATATTTGGCACTTGTATCCAAAAAGACAAACAAATATGCAGAGAAAATTTTGCCTGAATAAGTGAACACTCCTATTCAAAATTCTGTGGCTAGATGAATGGGTAAGTGACAACAGTGATGAATAAATAGTGCTTGGGCCTGCCAAAACCCAGCATTAGAAAGTATAAACAAAGCAGTACTGAAAACAGATGGATTCATTTTAAGTTTTATCCCTTTTCAGTCAAGAGATGCTAATGAGGCAACTTCACTTTGTACCATGACCCTGACACATTGTGTGCTAACACCAGCAAGGAGCTGGACTGACGCAGGGTCTGAGTGCCAGCATGCAGCTGCCTTTCCGCAGGACTAAGTAATTATTACCAAAACTACAAAAAAGCACAAATCTTCCTGCTGAATAATGACAGAAGTGAACTGCAATAGGCATCAGAGCTATGTAATTCCAGTAATTAGGTATTTGTGAGTATTTGCACTGGAATCATTGCAGAAAGCTAAAACATGGGGATTTGATTGCTGGGGGTGGGGGTGGGCATCGCTGAGATGAACTGAAATCTGGCGAGATCTTACAGGCCTGGGAAGTGCTCTATCAAGTGCTCCGTTGCATGTTTACTTTGACGATGGCCAAAACTTGGTGGGTATCAGAGGCAGGTGCAGTCTGTTCAGTAACTGGCAGCAATACAATATGGCAACTTATTCCTGAGGAAATCATTCTTTGAACGGCTCCTCTAAGAATGCAAGTAGCAAAGGTTGTTATGAAAAATAGAGGTTATAGGAGTTTCAATTTCCAACCGGTTAAACCAAATTTTAAATAAAATGAGGTTATGCTTGAAATAAAACTCCAGATTTGAAAATTATGTATATTGGGATGCTCTGGTCCAAATACCCAAAATATAATAATGTGTCTGGACAAAAAGCCATAAAAAAATATACCTACTTGTCTGGACATGTGGATTTGGATACTGTTTCTAGAAGCAAATTATAAGAGAAATAACATCTCCCAATGACAATCACGTATTCTTAAAGTTCTCAGGGGAACTTTCTAGCAGTGGCTCTCAACTTTCCTGTGGTCTAATCCCCCCCCGAGACTGGTGCTGCCTGTTGCTCTTCTGCCTCTTCTCCCTGTGCTGTGCCTCTCCGGCTTTGTCTCCTTCTCCCCTCTGCCTTTGACACTGTGTTATGGGTTTGTGTGGCGCGGGGTTTTTTTTTTTTTAGTAGTGGGGGAGGGAGACACAGAGGTGGCTCCTGTAAGAAGCTGCTAGAAGCTTCACTGGCTCCAAGTCAGACCCGCCTTTGGCCCAGGCTGACCCAACCAGTGATGGTGGTAGGACCTCTAGGAGAACAGATTTAAGAAGGGGAACCTGCAGGGAGTAGGGGGAATTGGAACGTGAGAGGAACCCCTCTGCAGATACCAAAGTCAGTGAAGAAGGAGGGGGAGGAGGGGCCCCTGAGGAGGCTGATGGCTCTGCAGCCCATGGTGATACGGCAGGCTGTCACCCTGCAG
>VYZV01036577.1:117594-137417 GCA_013401275.1 Pandion haliaetus | reverse complement strand
TGGAGAAGTTGGTGAAGGACTGTCTCCCGTGGGAGGGACCCCACGGTGGAGCAGGGGACGAGTGAGGAATCTTCCCCCTGAGGAGGAAGGAGCGGCAGAGACAAGGTGTGCGGAGCTGACCTAGCCCCCATCCCCTCTTCCCCTGTGCCGCCAGGGGGAGGAGGGAGAGAGAGCTGGGAATGGAGCTGAGCCAGGAAGGAAGGAGGGAGGGGTGGGGGGAAGGTGTTCTGAGGTTTGGTTTTCCTTCCTAATATCCTTGTTTAGATTTGATTGGTAGTAAATTAAATGGATTTTGTTTCTTCCCCAAGTTGAGCCTGTCTTTTGCCCGTGACCATAAGTGGGGAGTGATCCCTCCCAGTCCTTGTCTCGACCCACGAGCCTGCCTTTGGATTTTCTCTTCATCCCAACGTGGCCAGGCATGGGGGTGGGGCGTGAGTGAGCGTCTGCGTGGTGCTTTGTTACCAGATGGGCTGAAACCGAAAGCACAACACAGTTTCCTTTTGGAAGGAGAGTTGTTCACCTTTTTTGCTCTGCAGCTTTCTCCTTGCATCTTTGATGGCTCCAACAAAATTATTTGTATTTTTCAAAAAGTTGTATTGCAGAGAAATTATGTATCCAGCCTGTGCTGCTAACAGATGAAGTACCTTCTGATAGAGCTATGTAAAGTCACTTTTCACACATGTTTTCCTTCCAGGCATTGTGATCCTACTTCTGGCCTTTGATCCTGTTCTGGGAAGCTCATGTGTGACGCACGTATAATTACCCCCTTCACAGCCTTCACTGGTGGGATCTGTGTCAGGACACCTGCAAACTGGAATGTGTGTCACCTGTTGAAATAAGTATTTTATAGCTACATGAAAGGTAAAGAAAATATACAGCTGTAGAAAGTAAGGTTATTTTAAAGAGAAGCCAGGAAAAACCAAGGCTGTGACTTCTCAGCCAGCAGGGAAATCAAATCATAAAACAAATGTGTTTGAAAACAAAAGCCATGACACTCCCTGCTTTCTCTTCCACTCTTCATGTGATATAACTCACCTTCAATACACTCAGTTATCTTACAAGGGTTGTTGTAAAGTAAGACATTCGTATATATATGTATATATATTTGAAGTATGTTTTCCCTACAATAATTTTGTTGTACTGTTACTGTTATTGCTAAATGGAGAACTGACCCTAATTCTTTGACTGCACTAGAGCAAGAGGCCTAATGGCTTTTTCTGTGCTTGAATATATTTGCTGAAAGGAGTTTAATAACATAATAACGTTGCTGCCTTCTGCTGTCATTTCTCAGGTTGTCTATAATTTAGTTGATTGGACCAAATTCCTGAAAGAGTTCTGGTATTCTAGATCATTTCCTAATCAAATATGGTCGCGTTACTTATGTAATTTTCCTTATTCTACAGGGGGGAAAACATGTTAATTATTGTTCATTCCATGGAGATTTTGAAATCAAAATCATATCACAGTCCCGTTTTCCATCCTTCTGTTGCCTTGATTCATTTTTGTGTAGTCACTTGGAGAATGCCATCATTCTCATACTTTCTTACCAAGGAAATTGTGTTATCGAATGTATATAATTTGTTGACCAGCAGTGGGAGCTTCATGAGATTGCAAAAGAGCTGTATACCATATTCATCACCACATCTGGTAAATTTTCTTGATTTTTGTCGCAATTTTGTTGAATTGGTGCGATGGTTTTCCATCAGCAAGAAGATGATAATAGTCACGTAAGGTAACCAATTATTAAGTTTCCCGGGGATGGTCCAACTACAGGGAATATTCTTAATTTAAAGAACCTATAACTGCCAGTATATATTTTTTTTTCTTAAACCTTTCTGACTTTGGCTATCAAATGCAATAATAAATTTTATTCCCTGTTGTTCTTGTTCAGGGACTGTGCCTAATCCTGGAGTTACTGGCATCTGTATATCATTTCAATGGTAAATTACAGCTGGGATATGCTAACCCTGAAGTGTGAGTAAGAACTGTTTCTAAATGATTGGAAGCTTCTTGGCACTTTGTAGTTGATTTATAATAATTAGCTTAGTCTTCATTCTCTTTTGATAGTTTGTGTAAAATTTGTGCTATTTTCTTAGCACAAGTGCTGATTGTTTTCTCAACGGAAGAATGGTATTTCTGGTGAAAATTAGATTTCAGCTAAACCTCATTTCATATTAATTGCCTTTCCTCATTGACAACTTCCTCTCCTTCTCCCACCCCACCCCCACCCCCCAGTATTAGCAGAGGAATGATGGAAACCTGGAATACCAATTTTTCATTAACATTTCCATGGGGAATTGTAATTTCCTGACCCACTCCAAAAAAATTTAGATTTCAAAACTCTTTTGACTACAAACTTGACCAAAAAGGTAATAAATAATATAAATATATTAATGGCTAAAATGAATTATCTTATTTTAGATATCTTCTGCCCAGTTCTCTAATAATGTATTCTGTGATTGCCTAACAAGAGACTAAGCACAAGAAATGGAAGAGTGTAACTCAGAGCAAAATTTGTGCTACTTATCTTTATTGCCAGTAAATAAGATTAGAGTAACTGGTTATATATCTGTTAAAAGCTACTCTCCTTGAAAACAATAATGAATGATGACTTTTGTCATTTAGAGGATGGTGGAAACCTGTAAACAGATTAGAAATTGACTTTCTTTCTCAAAATGGATGGCTTTCAGGGCTTATGCCCATGACAGAGCCGTCCAAGGAAAAGTGAACTTAGAGCTTTATTTAGACAAGGGCTAACATTTTAAATAGTAATTTAATGTTTACACGCAGCAGTGAATTTGGCCTTTGACTGCCATATTTTGTATTGTTCTGTTGGTTTAATAGTCATAATAGGATAGCTTTGTTCACAATTGGAGGCACATGCTTTCATAATTCTATGCTGCTAACTGGGAGCAGAATGAAAAACTGGGCCATACGGCAGAGGAATGAGACTTTCATTGGCTTCATTAAAAATATCACATGCTTAACTGAGAAACCCTAATGAAATTCAGGAAAGCTTTTCCAAATCGCCTTCCTCCTTCGAGATGCCTAAATTCTGGAAGTTTGGAAAGCTTCTGAAACTTATCAGCAAATGGTATTTTGTAAGTGTGAACTAGAATCTGAGGAATAACAGTTAGAAGAAATAGAAACTAGAAGCTATTTTTAGAAGATGATTCTTATTGTATCTTTATACATAAAGGTTATGATTCTATACGTGTAGACGTGGTGCTTAGGGACATGGTTTAGTGGCGGACTTGGCAGTGTTAATTTTATGGTTGGACTCGATCTTAAGAGCCTTTTCCAACCTAAATGATTCTATAAAATAAGTCTCTGAAATCTGTAGGATATATTTCCATGAAGTGCTGGGACGTTATACAGACAATAGCTAGCTCTACCTCCCGTGGTTTAAGAGTATATTATACATGGGTCAAAAAAATTGTTTCTTCTTATGCCACTTATTCTACTCAGTATGTGTTCTCCTTTAATGACCTTTAACTGTTTATGGTATTTTTCAATAAATGATATTGCAAGAGAGAGCTCCAAATAGTCTTTGACTCCTAACTGAAAAATCTGTACTCTCTCTAGAGACAGTAGCAGAAACAATGTTCTAAAAATGTGAAATATCATTATTTCACTAAATGTATGTAAATTTGGTTCACAGTACCTCTTTCCCTTTGTTCAGCTCTTTTGTTTAGGTTTTTTTTTCCTATACTTCCTAATAGTCTTTTGTATGGTCCCAATTATATGTAACACTTCAGAATGTGTGTCAGTTTAAGGACACTAGTAATGCTGTCTCTGCCCAGAAAAATCAGGTTTACATGTGCTTAATTCTCATATTAACTAAGTTTTTTCTTATTCTGTACATGCCTGTCTAGAAGAGAGAAGACTTAAGTAAATTCAATAGGCTTGAGCACTTTGGTGGAGTCTTGATTTTAGCATAAATCTCTATCTACATTATAATTGTATGTATTTTATCTTTCTGAAACATACCAGAAATAACTACCACTTTCCTAGCTTTGGTAATTATTCCATGCTTACTTGCTTTTAATTCCAATATTTGTTCACTCTCTGGGAATAATCACAAACACCATAACTGTACAAGATTTTTGTAATTAAAAGAGTCCCTCCCTTCTATGTTGTAAGCTTAAACGTTAATGGTAAACCATTTCAAAATCAACTTCTGGTTGTTTCTAGGAAGATCCCTTAGTGCCATATGGAGTTCTTCTGAATAGTGGGCATGAGAAAAGAGTTTAATTAAAACATTCTTTCTTAATCTGAGAGATGAGCCTCAGAATGGTCTTTGAGAACTTCCCAGAAATTAAATTTTCATGGTCAGGATTCAACGTGGATTTCCTCTTAAAGGAACCATTAAAGGAACTAGTGAATTTAAAATGCGTATAAAGTGACACAGAGTTTGATAACTTAGCAGGATAATTCTGTTCTAATGTAGAAGAAAACAACAGTCCAACTTCTTCATCTACTTGAAGCAGCAAAAAAATTCTAAATCTTTTCACAACCTCCAAATAGTCAGAAACTTTAATTAATGTTATGCTAATCAATAAGTCAAACAAATAGCACCAACTGTGAAGGCAAGCCTTAATAATGTGCCCTTAATAATATGAAAGATATGGTATAGCCAAACCTGATCACAGAAGTCATAAATTCGTTAGCTCATTCATCCTAAAAAAGCTGGGGTTTAAATCAGAAATCTGGATGATGCAAACCATCAGTGTGGGGTTTTTTTGTTTGGTGAGAGTCAAAATATCCTTGCTGCTCCATTTTCACTGAGGGCCCAGTTTACACTTAACAAAATTGTAGCTGGAATAAGTTTCCATATATAATCTACTAAGACACATATATACATGTATATATGTGTGTATATACCTATACATACATACATCTGTGTATATATGGGTATATAAATATTCTTATCTTATTCCAGTCAAGTATGCAGTTCAGTAAGCCTGGCCATATGCAGAAGTCCCATACATGTATTTGCAAGACAGGGAACTAAATATTGAAAGAACATGCTAAAAATTGAATGGCATATGTGATATTTTTTTAATGCTAGACTGGATTTTGGCCAGTATCTGAAAAAGCATCTGTTTTATGTAAAATATTAAGAGGCAAAATGGAAACAGTGGCCATGTGTCTGAAAAGTTTGTTTTATTTCAAGTAGCCAGGAGCAATATCTTCCCTCCCTTTTCTCCCCATCATTTCATTTTCAAAACTGGTTCTAAAAATAATTAGTGTCAATGGCCAAAGTGCTATAATGTGAAGATACAGTTTTATATCACTGATGTGTGTAAGCTCATTTTTATTATTAGCATTAACATAAATTTCTATGTATATATTTTTAGTCACTTATCAAATATGAAAAATAAATAATGCTACAATATTGTATTTAAATGGCAATATATTTCTATTATTCATTGTCAGTGAATGATAACAGAAGGTTTTAAAAGTAGACAGATCATGTATGATTTGGTGCTGCAGTCCATATTGGCTTGGTGAGGGCAAGATGCAGCACTTTTTTTTTTAAGTAATTATTCTCCTAATGGATGTGTTTGTCCTGAATAAGGTGATTCTTCCTGTGTGTCAAACATTTTCAGAATCATAACTCTTATCTTAACTTGGGGAAAAAAAACTAGACACTGAATGAAAATTCCTTCCCTTATTTTCATAAAGTAAGGTTTATAAGTAGCCTGATGAAATAATCTGTTGGGGATGTATGCTCTAAATATCATGCTTAGAAATCTTTTCTTCATCACAAGTGCAGGAGAAATGGATTATTTTGTTCAGCTATAATTATATTATCTAAAGGTTTGTCTGAAAGAGAATAATTGACTTCCTCTCTTCAGTTGATTTAGCTTAACTTTGAATATTCCTTTGCAGACATAGCCCAAGAGTAGAAATTCATATGCAACAAGTAACTGTACCTGTGACCACCTATGAAGGATGCAGCAATGTCTTGCTTTTCTTTTGTGTTATTAGTCCCGCATTATAAGGAAACTCAGAAATATTTCATGATGTGCTGTGATGTAAGAACTATTTTTATATCCTGAATGGATTTTAATGTCTTTGGAAGAAAAGCGCTCTCTCTCTCATGTACACAAACATTCTGTGTGTTATCAGATTAAGATAGGAAAACATATTCAAATCCTTCTGAATATTTAATGAAGATGTGTTACTGACAACTCAAAAAAGAAAAAAAAGGCTACATAGGACTATTATACCATCCTTCTCCATCCTGATCAGTATTTCAACTTACAAGTGGACTTCTCTGAACTCTTTTAGATAGGCTTTCTTGTTTTGAAGTGGGCTGACCATGACTTTATTATTGTTAGCATTAAACACATGGCTGGGGTTTTTTTTGGTTGGTTGGTTTTGGTTTTTAATCTTGAAAGGCAACATTCACTATGACAGTAAATTCCAGTTTGGTGGTTTAGTGAGGGTAAATTCATCCACCAGCCAAGACAGAGCTTGTTGGGGGGCAGGTGTTTGCTTTTGGTTGTTTGAGGTTTGTTATTTTATTTTATTTTATTTTATTTTATGTTATTTTATTTTATTTTATTCTTTGGTAGTGATACTTCAGTATTTTCTGAAAGTACTGCAGCTTTGGAGCCTAGAACTCTATTTGTTCATTTTCACAGAGTTTTCTTTTTTGCTTTTGCATTTGAAAGAAAACAAAGACCTTGGATACAATCATAGCTGTAACTGGTCTTCACAAATATCTATACTTCAGTCCCAAAATGATGATACCCAAGAAGCATTGGCTGGCAACCTATATGGGTGTGTCCTCATCAGTATATTCCATCATGTGAATACTAAGATTTTCTTGTTTTTTCTTTTTTTTTGGGGGGTGGGGGTGGGCGGGGGTGTTTGTTTGGTTTGTTTCTCCCCTCTTTTTCACTTCCTGGGACTTCAGCTTAAGTTGATGAAGCACTGTGAATCCCACTTCGTGTTTTAAGGCACTACACTGGACAAATAATTTTAACAAGGTGAACCAAGCCTGTAACAAAGAGAGAAGTAAATAGAAAAAAAAACCCAGACCCTTGAGAAGTTCTGTGGTTTTTCTCCTTATGCTGGCATCTGCCATTGAGGTACTGTTAGAATACCATAAAGCACTCTCTGAGGTAGAACTCATTCTGTCTTTTTTAATTAAAAACCTTTTACTTTGTATTTTTTTCTTTTTTCTTACAATAATCATCTATTCGATTACCTTTATCTTTCCAAAGTTTATGTTCTGAAGAACAGAGTGACGGTATTATCATATATTCTATAGAAAAAGAAAGCCTATGTAACTGGACTGAAAATCCATCTTTGAAATAAGTTAATTTCTCTGGATGTTTAAAATTACAGACAGGTGGTCATCATAAAGGAAGGCACCAGTATCTTTCTCATGAAAGGTAATGGGACTTAGATGGCAGATGGCATCTTAGACATTTGTACATCTTCTCGGCTGAATCTCTTTCAGAAAAGGTAGTAGTGAGGGGATTGTCCCTGCCCTTAGAAGCCCCTCGAGGCAAGCATAATTTTTAGCCTTGATTTCAGAAACTGTACTGCAAGAGCACCCTGCCATAACTCCCGAGTTCTCTGTTCCATTACAGTTTTATCTGATAACATCTATCAGCTAAAATAACACGGGCCATATAAGCTTCATGTAGGGAGGAGAGGGAGGGGGAAATGGTGATTTGAAATGCAAATTGTAACCTAGCTTTTTGCTAGTTTTTATTAACTGAGCCAAGCTCAGCATTGTACGCTTTCTCCACACTAAAGCCAGGGAGAGAGTTTCCCCTAAAGGGCCATTCGGGGCAGGAGTCTGACCTAGTCACTAAATTGCCACCTAGAGGAACATTTGTCTCCCCCTCCCCAAGCTTGTCGGAGGATTCGCAGGAGATTAATCTCCCCAGGATAAAGTTATCCTTTGTGAATATCTCCTGACACGGCATCGATGAGATGCAATCTTGTTGTTCATGACACAGGATGCTTCAAACCTGCGGAAGGCTCCGCACACCACCCTTGGTTCACGACCCACTGTCTGACCGTGTTTGTGACAGCAGACATGTACAGTAACATGCTGCGTCTGTGTTTTATGAACATTCCAAATCTGGGTTTAACAATATTTGCTCGGGCGCTGAGAAAGTCTGGGAATTTGATCTTGGCATGCATTTGGAGCCAAAAATATAGAGCAGCAAATGGGCATATGAAAGACCTGGCTGAAATTCACCCCTGTTGTCCCAAATGTCAGTCTGAACGTTCTCAGAGACTTTGAGACTCCCGATACACTCGGTCGTGCCAGCACATCCGAGTGTAATGAGCTGGACCTGTCAGAAGCTAGTCCCAGTCAGTATATTAATTCACTAGCTTTACAAATGTGATTCTTTAAAAGATTTTTGTCTTTGTATTATAGATTTTTTGTGACTTAAACTTCAAATTAATACCTACTGCAATATCTGTCTTAACAGCCTGTGTCACATTACACATAACTGCAAGCATGCATAGGTATGCAAATAAATTACTGTTACTGGAGGGATATTTTAACTAACATCATTCAGTAAAACATATTCACTAAGTGGGAAACAGTGTCTAATTTCTCAGTGCTCTAGCAGTCTCCTCAATTGTTCCGTAAGATAATATAACAATGATATCCAGAGTGTGGGTGTACGCTTACGTTTTGTTTGCTCAAATACCACATTGCACTTAAGCTGGCCTTCAATCCACAGTAATCTCTTCAAAGTTTTCCTTTGTACATTATGCTCAAAATAAAGGCAATGATATATGGTAGTAGATGCCAAATTCAACTCACAGAACCATACCTACTGTGACGAGTTAATGGCTTCCTGATCCATCACTGCCACGTGTTTCTTGCTTTGCAGGTAACTATTATGTCATTTTTGAGAATGAAATATCTATTTTTTTCCTTTATCAATTGTGTTATATCAGTGTCAGCTGTGTATGAAATTTATTTGGATTAGGATTTCATTATGAATTTGAAAAGTCCCAGATTCCTTTAAAAGATTATCTTAAAACATCTCTGATAGACTTGGGCAATTTTGATTATGCTTCAGAACCAGCTGCTGACTATGGGATGAAATCAAAACCACCTCACAATTCAAAGTTTTGTTTGGCTTTAGGCTTAAATCCAGTGCACAGACAGGAAGGGCTGAACTCTCCACTCCAAGACTCGATCATCTATTTGGACCTGTAGAATACTGGAGTGCAGTTAGTTTTAGCAATATCACCGAAAATATTACTTTCCATCTACATGAGGCCCTGTTTTCAATAACAAGTTCTTCTGTAATTTTTGTGGTATTGTTGTATTGCTAAAATACTCTATTCAAATATGAATAACATTGCAGAAAGTTCTCTAGGAGGAATACAGAATTATGCTACCATCATAAAGACATCACAATCTAAAACAACTAAATGCAGATAAAAGGAAAAGGGGAAACTAAAGTGCCCAGGTTTTGTTCCAGTGTAACCCCAGATACTCTTTATGGAATAAGCTTCCGTTGAGCACATTCCCAGCTGTTTCACTTTGTCTAAGAGCGACGTAACTTTGATTCAATGTATAGTTGTGTAAAGCAGATTTCTTTTAAAAATAAACTGTGCCTAATTTTTTCTTTGACTCAAAATGCAACCCGATTTTTTTTCTTCTTAAGTAATAGATAAAATATTATTTTTTCCATGATATATATATTATTTTCTAAAAAGATACACTGTGTGAAAAATTCCACAAGCTCTAGTAACATTGATGTTCTTGTGTCTTGCACCAACACAGTTATGTTCAAAAAGTATGAAAGTTTAAGATGCGCTTTGTTTTCTTTCCAAAAACTCTTTCTCTCTCAGAAAGAATTTTTATTTGTAAAATCTGAAAGGCAAAACTGAGGTGTCTCTTTTACATTTCTAGATGTACAAGTTCTTGACAAGTTTCATTGCTATATTTTAGTTAATACAAAGATTCATGATTAGCTAGAGGAAAACAAGATGCAAAGATGAATGCTTAAGCTCTAAATATATTGCAAACACATTGTGAGTGAACCCCTGAAACTTTTAAAAATTAAATAAAATTTTCTGATCTGCATTTCAGACCTCTGGAATGCATCCATAGCCAGTGCCCAGCCTGGGTACTTGGTCTAGATGCTGAGGCTATAGAGCTAAGAAACTGCTTGAAATGCCTTTGTGTACTTGCATTATGGTTATGGAAAGGAGAGGAAGTTTGTGGAGTGTTGGTTCCTCTTGTCTCAGCCTTCTGACATTTGCTGCACTCCCCTTGTGTGGAATTTCTGTACATTTGCCCAGCATTGAGTTAAGTCTGGTTGTTCGAAATAGAATTTTTTCTGTTGTACATGGTTTTGAAAATGCACATAAGTTGTTGAATAGACTGCATTTCACCCAGATTTATTTTAAAGTAGCAATCTTTAAATGCTGCTGTGAATTGGATCTATACAGCTCTGATAACGTAAACTTACAGTCCCCCTCAGACTGAAGGTTCTCAACATATTTTACAAACTCAAACTATAAATGCAGAAAATAGAATTGAAAAAATAAAGACACAAAGAATACCATACCACTGCAGATATTAGTTACACAGCATTTAACTGCTGTGACATGGGAATTTATACTTCATAACCAATCAAAAAGACTTACAGGAGTTTTAAAGCCAGCAAATGGTCAGACATTGATTATAGCTTTACCAGAAAAATGACTTTTCTATCAAAAAAATATCTAACACGACAAAAGACAACCCACCTATTCTCCACTAGTAACATTAACAATGTTAATATTATTTAGTAAAGACAGAAATTAACTAAACTGCTGGAAGGGGTACCCCGCTAAGGGGGACTAAACTTTACAAGGAATAAACCATGCATCATCCATGTGATTGCCACCAAACATTGGTGAGCAAACCAATGTCTTATCTAGTGATTTCATTTTGCACTGTGTTTATGAATGAGGAATTGTTCTTTGTTTTAAGCTCTAATTCTGCTGGTTTAGTCCTCTGCTAGTGTACCTTCCCTTTGAGGGAACCACACATTCTAAATTAATCCCTTTTGTCCCTCTGCAACTTGAATTACCCAATATGATGATGGATTTCTGCCTTCTCTGGTTCACCTCTGCACATTCAGTACTCTAAAAGCCATTCAAGTTCCTCCCTTCTAGATTATCAAGATGAGCAGGGCTTTCCTGAAGTTGTAGGATAAGTGGGCATGGCTTGACTCTCAAAGTCATTTGGGCACGAAAGTTCGTTTAGCCAGCGATGAACTGAAATGTGGGTGGAGCCTCTGCTCACGTTGTTCTTGAACCAAGAATAATACTACACAATTTGAAGACAATTATTAAGAGAAAAAAACATTACTCACTCTCTTAGGGTGAGGTATTGCTAATTAGAGGAGGTGCAACTAAAATTTTAGAAATGTTGTGGAAGAGGCAAAGTTGATCAAAGCATTTTGTGAAACTTGGCATATCTGGCTCAGGTTCTGAGCTTATAGCAGTCCAGGCTCTGGCTCACTTGATTCTGGTACTTTCCAGCACTGACAGTGTCTAGCATCTTCCAAATTTAATAGGAATTTTTAAATTATGTAACAGACTAAATCCTAAATTTGGGGCTGTCATTTTGCATTCAGTTTAGTTACACGCTGAAATATGCAGTCTGCAAAAAAAGATCATGCAGTGCATTGGATGTAAGCATCTCTCCTGCTGGCTGGGTAAGCATGGGAGCATTGCTCCTGCCTGCCTGCTGCTGTTGTCGCTTCTGCCCCACCAGGCTGCTACGTAGGCACAGGTGTTGCAGTTACAACCCAACTCCGATGTTCAGTCACTGTACAAGAACTTCAGCTGGACAACTAATCTGCTCCACAGACAAGCACCAGGTAGGAGATAAAACGTTACATTTTCCAATTAACTGTTTACAATGATTGTTCAGAAATGGAAAATCACACAAATCCTGAGGTCTTGAGAACCAGCTACCAGTGAGGTAAAACCGCCTACCCGCAAGACTCTATGTGTGTGCAGCTTCAACAAAGGTCAAACTAAGCAGCGCCAGTTATCTATGTCTTATTGAGAACTTCTGTAGAGGCGATAAACTTATAATAAAGCAAGCTTAAGGAAGGATATCTAAGTAATTTACAGATTTTTAAGTAAGGTTAGAACATCCCCTAAATTTGTTTTCAAAAATGGTTATTCAAGCAGTGATAATTAATGAAGCATGATCCTGAGGAAAGGACTTCAGTTTGTGGTGCATCTCTGTTGTTGTCTTATTTCATAGAAGCTTTCTCTTAATCATTCAGGCTTTTCTCTCCCTTAATACTGAAGCAAAGAAATGGCCTTTGTTAGTCTTTTCCACCTCCCTGAAACTTTTGATTTTGCTCTTTTTTACTTAAGAAAACAACATCAAACAAAGACCTCTCCAAAAAAACTATCCCACCACAACTACCAACAACAATACTGATAGATACCCTTTTGCTCATTTGTTTAAACTAAGCCTGTAAACAATGAAAACCAAGGTGTTTAAGGGATTGTCTCTTACTGACATCTTTGTGTGCCTTCAGCTGCCCTTCTGGGCATCGCAGCCTTGCTGGAGGATCTGCGGTTCAGCTGTTGACAACAGCAGCTGCTCTCAGTAAATGGCTCAAGTTCTGAAAAGTGGCTCATCAACCTTCTCTTTGAACAGAGGAAGAATCTGATACACACACAAGTGACATCAACTCCTAAGGCCATCCTCTAAGCCTTCCTTCAAATGTGTGGAGTGGGGGCTATATCTGAGAAGTGAAGGGGTATATGCATGGGGCTGTGGGGTTGTGGAGGCTCTACACACAGCTCCAGCATCAGGTATCCCACAGTCAAGATCCAAGAGGCCACCCAAATTGAGACAGAAGGGTCTTTCTCCACCTAAAGGCTGGATAGTTACATGTCACAGAACTTGTACTGTGATCGCTTGGTGATGTTTCATCACTTGAGAATAGAAAATAAGATGTCCTTATCTTTCATGTTAGAGTGGAACAGCATGAACTCTGTCATAACCCGTACCAACCAGATACTAACTTCATATCAGTCTCATTTCTGTGCCTGTCACTGCTGTGTCATCTAGGCATTTTCATTCATTCTGAGCGTTTGTTATTTCAATCTTAAAATGCCTCTCTATGCAATTCAGTTGAAATATTCCTGTTTTCAATAATACATTTGCCATAATGCTTTCCTGCCTCCTTCAGACCTCTCTGAAATCAGGCACTGCAGTCCACTGACATGTTGACAGTTTTGCATGAATTAATGAAAAAGGAGTTGGAAGTGGCTGACAAAGATTTATTTATTATTATTATTAAATTGACTGTGTATCCAAGTTGCTCTTCTGAAAAGAAAATTAAGAGAAAGAACGGAAAAACAGTATTTGAAATGTACAATTTAGAATATACTCTGTTTCTCAATGTACAATATATAATTTTAAGAGTCAAGACTGCTGTCTCGAGGTGGAAATTCTTGCTCTAAATTGTAAGCAGGACTGCCTTACTGGTATTACTTTATGTGCTGAGAGGAAGTGCAAATTGATGTTTCCAACACTGGGAAAAACTGAAGTCCAGAGTAGGTCATTTAATAGATAGGGGCTAACATTTATTTAGTTCCTTTTGCTTAAAAAGAAAAGTATAAAACATCCTGGCAACAAAACACAAAGATACAAGACGTGAACATACCTGCCGAATATTTTCTTATATACTTCTGATAAAAAGCTAAAATGCATAAGTGTAAGTGATCCAAGCACGGAGGTGACACCTAATCTTTTTGAAGCAATGTACTGTGGAATGTACTAAGTTAGTATATCATATAAGGCTTGTACTCCCTTCATTTGCATGCGCTCCTATTTCACAAGCATATTTCCGTTAACACTCCAGCCTTCCCCGTACATTCTGTATTTGGCTTTGCATTCGCCTGGTCTGTGGTAATAACCCCAGGCAGAGCACAACAGCGGGCGGCTGCCAGCAGCAGAGGCCTGGAGCTGACTAGGCAAGGATTTGCGTGGCACATGCCAGCTCAAACACGGACACTTCCTCTTTCTGTTTTCCTGCCTTTAGAGGCCAGCCAACCAAAGATGAAATTCCTCCATTCCTGGAACATCTGGCTTAGACTCTCAATGCTCATAATTATCCTCCCATTCCCAGCTCTCTGCAGGTGCAGGAAAGTGCAGGGCAGGTTCTTCAAGAACACAGCGCTACAGTGGATAAGTTCATCTATAAATCTTCGGTAAACATATGCCATATGATTTAACATACAGTTATATTTTTATAATTTATGCTGAGAAAGTGTCTTACTGATAAAACACCAGCTGGAATAATATTACATTTTAAAGTTATGAAACCTGGGGCAAAATCTCCAACTCTTAGTAAACGTAGGGCTTTGTATTGCAGTCAAAATCTGTATGTCAGCATCTCACACTGCTGTATCACTTATGCCTTTACGGTCTACCGCTGTATCACTCATTCACTTTTTATCCCTTCTCTCAACACAGGCTTTCACTTCTCAGGCGCTTATTTATCTTCATTCACTGCTCCTCCCTCACCAGTCGACCACTTGCTGTCCTCATCTCGCACGGTAAAACCCCAGGAAAATCTTCCCATGCTTTCCCTGGCAGCCAGATGCTGCTGTAGTCCACATTGGCGGCTCTGACCTGTGAATGTCATCGGAGCTGTGACCCATTCCTTGTTCGACTCAGCATGGCTTGCCTAAACAGATGGTGAGTAATGGCATGCAACGCCTACTTATCTTTTTGTGCCTTGCTCCATATGGTTCCTGTATTAGACCTGGAAACAAATTGAAGGAGTTAGTGTGAGTAGGAAATTAATTCCATTAAGCTCCACAAAGCTGCTGTTAAAAGTTCTTGTGTTCTTGTACTGATGTGAATGTCTGTGTGAGTCAGTTCAGATCTGAGATGCAGATATGCAGTTCCCTTGATTTTTATCGGGGTTAAACCCACCTGTACCATGCCTAAATCTTACTCTGTGGTGTGTGAGCCTGCAAGCCATTTGAGCACACATGTGAGTTTCTCAGTTTCCCATTAAAATCATCTTATGACAGGTGTGAGATCTTGCAGCATTAATATCTATACACATACATAATATCTGTAAATGTTCTGAGACTACTCAGGAATACACAGTCTTAGAAATGGATAATGTCCCTTTCTCCTTTTGGTGGTGGTAAGGGAGATAGTATTTCAACATATGAAACAACCTGTTATTAAAATGGATGTGTTTAGATCATCTTAGATTTAGTTATATCCTCCTTGTGCTTAAAAGGAACTGATTAAAAATATCAAGATTTCAGGATTTAGGATAATGTTCTCAAAAGGAGCCTGGAAAGGCTCATGAGTCTAATTGTCATTACAAGATACAGCTTTCAGTGAGACTTAACCTCAAAGGCCAGAATTATTTTACAGATATTTTTTATATATTTGTTTCTGTTAGTCACTTGGGACCAAATCCCCAAGAGGGAGCTACAATATGAGGGATGCACAAAGCGCTAGAGACAGTGAGCAAGAAAGTATGATCCTGCAGCAGCCCAGTAAAGATGGAATACACCTGGGAGTAGGGAAAAGGGGGAAAGCAAGTCTTGGCTTCTTGTTCCTTCTTTGGGGTTGGCTCATGGATTTTATAATGAAAAGTCACAGAACAGAAGGCACAATCAACTTGGTTTAATTTCCTTTCCTGACACCAGACCTCTCTTGCACCTTCACGTATCATGCCTTAATCACTAGTCTGTAGTAAAAGCTGTGGAGGCATTCATTCAACCCCTCCCACCATGACATGAAATGGGGCCAACTTACAAGAAATAGTTAAGGACTTTTTGTTTTGAAAGACAGCATATAAAACACTGACATATATACTGTATACCACTGGAAAAAGTGATTGCCTTAATCATTGATGTGTGGCTAGAAGTTCTTTCTAAATCAAGAGAAAATAATAGAGATCTCTCCCTCTTGAGAAGAGGGTCACACAGCCCTGAAACATGTACACCTCTTGAGCAGGTCAAGGACAGCTTCTAGGGTATCTTTGTTGTGTGATTAGCTCTGGTGCCATGAGTTGGTGCAGTGGGATGTGGAGTAAACGGAATTTCTGTTTGTAGGATGGAGTCTGTCAACCCAGGCTATTGAAAGGGGTATCATTACACTGATTTAGGACCCAACTGCATGGCTAATGCAGTCTGACCCAGTAATGGGCTGGTGGAATTCCTGAAGAGCCACAATCAGCTCCTGCTGAGAGCTCCTGCTTCCCTCCGCTTCCCAGCATATGGGGCATGGATGTATATTGTGGCTTCCAGCCATATGAAGGTTTGGTTGTGTAGCTTACACAGGCAAAGAAGCTGGCAACCACAAAAAGTAGGGATACTCACGAGGGCATAAAGACACCTGTCCTTGCTCCAATGGTTGCTTTGTGTATTTTAAATACATTTTTATCTTAAATTCAACATTTGCATTTTAAATCTTATGTAAACCAGCCTCTGGAACAGGGGCTGGGATCCAGGTGTCTCTGCCCCTTAGCGAATGTTCCTGCCACAAGGCTGCAGAATCGTACTTCCTGCTTCTCTCTTTTTACCACAGATATTTTTTATTTATTTATGCAAAGTGAAACAGATTCATCAACAAAGTTTGCAAGATTAACAAAATACTCCATAGCCAGGAATTTAAGGCACTCTGTTGAAGAATGAGAAGAATTTGCTACCCAGCACTCCACGTTTTGTGACTAGTGACTTTGGGAAGCTGCTACATGTGCCTACCACATGCCTCTGGGATACAGTTCCTCAGGGGATACAGGTGGAGGAACTGTGCTTGTGAATCCTGCCAGGCATGAATTAGACATGGAGAACTCGGCCCTGCTGGCACTGCAAGACTCCTAGACGTGCCCAGAAGTGAAACATTATGCGCCTTGTTTAACACTGGAAGCAGAGGACTGTAGGGGCAGCTGAAGAATTTTTGGATGTAGGTACCTGAAGATGAACAATGCCTTTGAACATCCTACTCATCGGCACCTTTAGATAACTTTCTAACTGCAACAGTTTGATTCCTGATCAGTTTAAGAACTTGCTCTTCTTGCATGTTATTTTGAGACTTTGCATTACATTTTTTCATCTCTGAAAGCAGCTTCCTGATGTGACTCAGAGGGAGACTGTCATTTGTAAGTCATTAGTGAGCCTGTAACTTTGACTGTGTGCATTACATGTCAAGTGTGAATTATTTCAATAAAATTAATTACTTTTTTGGCTAATCAGTAGGACAAGTATTCATTCTTAGCAACCCTTTACTCTGAGAGATTTGATCATTTTGCTTGGAATACACTAGTTAGAACTTACTTTCAGCCTACATTTCCGTTTCTCAGCTATTTAAGCAGAAATGCATTTTGTTTTTCTTACTAGAAAAAAGATGCTTTGAAAATATCTGTCCCATTTCCTAGGGTGCCTACGCACTTACAAATCACAAAAACAGAAAAAAAAGTATAAAACCTGCTGTACGTACAGAACTATTGAAAAATAGTAGTTGTTTGCTAACATTTTTGGTAGTGTGAGCTCTGGAACACAAGATTAAATGGAACTGGCACCAAAGACAAGTATGCATGTTAGTAAATATTATGATTTTTCAGCGTCATCTCCCTGGACTGTCACAAAACACGTTATGTTAAAGAGGCAAGCTGAGGATCGGCACTGAAATTCCTGTTTGATGAACTTGTGACCTTCTTGTGCCTTATGCAGAGTATTTTTAAGCACCAGAAAAAAAAAAAAAAAAAAAACAACAGATGAAAAGAAAGACCAAGAGAATATTTGGTCTTTAGAAGCCAATTAGCTGGGTCATACAGTGAAATGAAAACCTACGGGAAGCATGGCCCCATCCTACAAACATTTGTGTATCCACTGAAATTTGTTGAGTGAGCACACCTAGGAGTACCTGCATGTTCATTCAAAAAAAGGAATAGTGGAAGAGTTAACCTTAACCTAGCTGACAGAAAACTAAACAACATTTGAAGCATAAAATAAACAAAGGGTCCTGTTCAGATGTGAACCAAACAGCCAGTGTACTTGTAATTATTACTTGTAAAAGGAGTTGAATATTTGCCTTCAAAACCAGTACTTCAGGTAGCCTCAAAACCATAACATACAGCATTTCTTCAGTTTGTTGTTTTTTTCTTTTTTCCTTGAACCTACATGTATGAGAGAGACAAATTTATGGCATAATTATTTAGTGTTAGCAAAAATTAGCAAACCAAATTTCTGGGAACAATCATTCTACTATCATTAGTTCTGATTACCATCTAAAGAATGCTTGTGATCATGTCACTATATAATATTTCTTTCAAAAATAACAAGACACTGCTAAAAATACTTGTCTTCTACCTACCATTACCGGCAATACTCGCAGCAGTGCCTTAGAGAGCCAGCCGGTGTGGAGGAGGTTCAGTGCGTGTCGGTGGAATGGCCCTCTTTCCGCCAAACCCTGGGGGGGAGATGGGGGCTGCACTCGGGGCCCTCACAAGGAAGTTGAGGTTTTTTGGAGGGTTTCTGCCTGCCTTGGTATACCTCATTTTCGTATAGCTCTACTTGCTCTATGACTTGTTTGTATATGAAAGGTAAACATGCCTTGTTCCAGGAGAGTATGTTTTTAAGGTGTTGTTTATATACATGGGTGTAAGCACAGATGATTAATTTTCTGCAGACTAGCATCATGTTTGATACTGCAGTAAAAACCTATGCAAAATGTGAGCTCTCAGTTGTGATACAATGGTATCACTCTTTGAAAACTAGTTTCCCTTCATGTTGGCATCATAGAATACATTGTATTTTTAATAGCTGTTAAAATTATGTGTCAATGATGAACATCCTGTGACTACCCTGCAGTTAAAACTAGGTGGAGGTTTGTATTTACAATAGAGAAGAAATCCCTGAATACATTACCCTAACCTTGTAAGTAGTTCCTTGGGCCAGCTTGCATTACCTTCACTGGGAATCCACCTGAGCACAATATTCCATACATGTGTATCGACAACAAACAATAGACAAAACATAATGTACAAAAGACACCCTACAAAAGGCTCCAGTCACACCCTTTCCTCCCCAGAACCAGAATTTTACTCTTTCATTATAGCCTGACCATTGTAGTAAGCTGAAAGTAATCCATTCATTTCTGAATAATACTTATTTTGAAATATAAAGTCTGTACTTTCTTAAATGACTCTAAATAAAGCATAATAGACTTTCAGAGACTGAAAAGCTCACTTCTATACTTCAGCAAAATCTGAATAACAGCCCACTCTTTACAATGCATGAATATTGTAATTGTTTTCCTAATACAGTAATCATAATTCTTTCTGTGCACACCACAATGAAAGGCAATGGAAATTTTCATGAATGAATAAATTTGATGAAGATATTTGTCATCAAATGGATGCTCTCCACAATATAGACCTTCTTTTTTGTTCGTTACATACCTCAGTCATCCCATTATGAAGAAAACTTTGAAAATGTGAATTAAATAAAGCAGATGCAGTGTGGGTGTCTTGACTATGCCTGCACTCAACCCAAATATAACATTATTTACTATTTTGCCGCTGAAGAAAAGGTATAAAAATTAATCTAATTCTTATGGTAAATTTGTTTCAATGCCACATTGTTATGGGTTTGTGTGGCGCGGTTTTCTTTGGTAGTGGGGGAGGGGGCTGCAGAGGTGGCTCCTTTAAGAAGCTGGTAGAAGCTCCCCTGGCTCCAAAAGAGTCGGACCCGCCTCTGGCCCAGACAGGGAGGGACTGTGAGAGCGCCTCTGGGAGAACAGATTTAAGAAGGGGAACCGG
>VYZV01036577.1:64469-104714 GCA_013401275.1 Pandion haliaetus | reverse complement strand
CCCGCGATCAAGCTTTTGCTCTTTCGCCCTGCGGAGTTCGAGCTGCTTTTCTTCTCCCTCGGTGTGGGCGCGTGGAATTGTTACGAGCCGCTCGTTGTTCATTCTCACCGTTACTACTCCTGTGCTACGNGCCGGGCCCGGCGCTGGCGGGGCCGGACCCCTAGAGGGCACGAGAGCCCCTGCTCTGCGCCGGCACCCGCCGCCTTCGAAGCGTAATGAACAAAATCTGTCCGTGGTACTTAACAGAGCCCGTATTTTATTTTTTTAACATTTTTTTTTAACGTTTTCCTATCTATCCGCTGCGATTCTAGTTGCGTTTCTGGTTTCTCCTAGCCCTTCACTTCGGCCCGTCGGCGGTGAGGCTGGGCGCGGGGCTGAGGACGGCGGCTGAAACGTTTTGCCTGTAGCGGAACACCTGGGTGAGCGCGGCGAGGTAGGGGCAGATCAACAAACCTGCCCTAAAAGAAGACTCTGCTTGTCTAAGCTGAGCTCTTTGGGTGTGCTAACAAAACAATAATTGGAAGAAGAGCGGTAGGTTTTGGCCTTCGAAAAGCCGATTATGAGCGTAACTGAAGATTGTGGTGCAAAGAAAAAGCTGCCTCCGGATCTGTCAAGAATCCAGAAAAATGGACTAAATCACCGTTGCTTTAGGTATTGCGGCACCTCGTGACTCTATTCACACATATAACTATTTATAAATAAAATGGGAAATGCCACAGGAAGGGTGCAGTAGCAGAATGTACCGATGAGGCAAATGGTTCTTCGTTCCTGTTGAACACAGGAGGCAGGTGGATGGTTTCCTAATGCCGCCTTAAGCGTTGCCAAACGAAAGGTAAAATATACAGTGCGGGAAGGATATTGGCTAGAAGAGTTTGGTTGGTGAAATTACGTTGTTAATTTTGGAATCTGTCAGGAAAAAGACACTGTGTCAGCTGGCAGTGCTGGTCACCGAAAACGTTTCTGTGTGTGAACTATTACAGTGAAATTAGATTTGTGAAGTCCTGGTATGGAATGCTGTAGCGAGCTTTTGTCAGCCAGAGTGAATGGTTGGGGTCTACAGGTAGCCCAAACCTCTGATCATCATCTAAGAAGAAACTGGAAAGACAGGCAAAAATAGATCTGACTGAGGAGTACTGAATAGGTATTTTCCTAAAAATGGAAGAATAGAAGGGAANAAAAAAAAAAAAAAAGACAAAACCACACCTCCCAAACCCTAACCCTTTAGTTTTAAACTGCTAGGAAGAAGTCTGGATGTGTGAGATACAAATACACGCTGATAGTAGAACATGTGTGTCACAAGGTGCGAGTGGAGCTATTTCTAAAATCCTTAGAGATTTGTTTTTATTATTTATTGAAGTTTAGAGGTTTCTTATGCCAAGCAGGTTGAGGATTAGAAAAACTGGCTTTATTTTTTTAATCTGATACTAGTTAGGAAGAAATTTCCCAGTTGGTTACTCTATTGTGGTATGCTTTAGTGACCTCAGTGTTTTATCTGAAGTGTCCACTGACCAGGGCCTATTGCTGCATGACCGTGTTTGTATTTTTACTGCAATTAACTACTGAAAACAATTAGGGAGGAGACACTTAGGAGCATTGATACAGCTAAAGGCTCTCCTTCTCCCCCCTGCACAAGGCCGGAAAAATATGAAACCTCCACATATCAGAAATAGCTCGGAGCATAGCTGAGGCCTCCTTGTCTAACACCCCTAACCCGCCCATGAAATATGTGGGGTTAAAGTGACTTACTTGCATTTTGTATTTTGTAGGTTGCTTAAGTTGGCTTTGTTTTGTAGTAAGAATTTATGCTTTAGTTTGAATTTTAAAATAAAGTAAAATTGTATTCCGCATCATTAAATTTTTTTAATGGGATTTTTGTCTGCCTAACTCTGTAGGTGTGATGCCTTTCAGATATACTCAGGATGCTTTTGTGATGGTTGTTGAACTCCTGAGACAGACCTTGGTGACGGTTTAAAAAGCAACCATTCTTCTTAGACTGGTTGGTCCTCTTAGAAATACCTCAGCTTCATTAAAAGCTGTGTGAAATATGATAATGTCTGCTGGAAAGCTGTATCACTTGCTGTGTTGAGGATCAAGTCACTGATGGTTGTTGGATTTATTTTTTGTTTTAAAGAAGCTTCTTGATTCTTTGAATAAGCTTGCAGACTGGTTTTATTTGTGTAAATGATAATAATGTAGGAGAAGAATTATTACTGAACCTCAAAACTGAACATTACTTGTTCTGAGCAACATCCTTCTGACTGATGTTTGAGTAAATTTGTCCATGAGCAAGTAAGTAAATTTGTCTGAAATGTATTCCAGAAGGAGAAAGAATTGAGTGTTTGAATGCCGAAGGTTAACTGTTTTTTGAATTGCTGCACTCCCAGCAGGTTGATGCTACCTTGCTAGCATCTCTGTGTGCTGGAGTTGCAGCCACAGCACCAGCAATAACCTAAGTTGTTCCTCGCCCTGGAGTACAGATACTTCTGCTAGTCTCTTGCACTTACTTTCGCTATACAGTTTTAAATAAACCAATGTATGTTTGCGTTTAATGTCATGGAGGATAGGCAGAACATATGTTTTGTAACCTACGTTACATAAAAATACCGCTCCTTAGCAAAAACATACACCCCAAACTTACCTTCAAATGAGAATGTGGGGCTGCTGAAGAGGGCGCAGTGGTGGGCTGACTGCCCTGTGGTGGCAATGAAGGCCCTCGGGTGGCAGTCTGCAAAGGCACCCTCAGGAGCATTTATGTCTGCTGTCTGCCCAGCAATGGATGAAGGCACTTGGAAAGGGTGATGCATGGGTTGAGAAGCTACGTCCAAGCAATTTTTTCTCCACTTCTATGAGCAGTAATCTAGATACACTCACCCAAGCTTTTTGTTGCCTGCAGAGTAAAACTTGTGAAACCTTGTCTATGTTCAGGTATTAAACCTCAGTTGAAATGACAGCTGTAGAAAGGTGCAGACCTCTGTGCAAAGGTGTAGATTAAAAAGGGCTGCACAACCGTGGTGTCCATGCTTGCCTCTGTTAATGCAGTTTCAAGTGCTTTTATTATAAGATACTTCCTGTCTGTGTGTCTTTTTCTTATTGTAGCCTGTTAGAGCTCACCAGCTAACAAATCTAACTTGGGTTTCCTTGTAAAGTAGGCTATGCTGCTTCATTTCTACCACATACCCCCCGCCCCCCAATGCAGGTGGGGCTATTTTTATATTGGTAATACTGAAATCCTTCCCCCAATACTCACTTGGTGAGTGGCAAAAAAAGTGTTGGATGCTGGTAGAGTTCTCAGGTACCTTTCTCTTCAGTCTTACTGGTGATGCTAACCACAGGTTACCCTTGACAAGGTCTAATCACTGTATTTTGCATTGATAAGAAACTTAAGTGTGTTTGGGTGCATTTATAATTGCAAGATAAATGATACGATATTTTACATGTGGCTGGAGTTTTAGTCTGAGTCTGTCAGTAGGATTGTTGCAGGAACACTCGTGCTGAGACATAGCTCTGCATCTTACTCTAGTGAGACAATGAATACCTTTAACTTCTCCTGGAGGTTGTTCAGTGATATTTTAAAATTTATATTGTACAAGTCAAGGTTTGTTAAAAATGCTATTTTTCTTACGCTCTTTTTGTAGTGATTAGTGATAATCTCCTCCCTGCCTCCACTGACTTCAGCGGGAATTGAAAGTGCTCAGTCCTCCTAGGGTAACAAGCTGATCCTTTCAGTTCAGTCATTAGTGCAGGAGGAGAGTGTGTTTCCATACACAAATCTGCAGAGAGCTTTTTTTTTTTTTTAACAACTAGCCATTCTCTGTCTTATTTTAAAGAAAGTAATTCCAGGCTAATGTTGGTTGTGCTGCTCGAAATGTGACCTTAGACCTTGTAGCATGTTTTTATAGATGTGTATGTGCACACACGTATACATATATCTTTATATATCCATATCCGTGTGTGTGTACGTACATACATACACACTCAAATTAGTATTGTGTGGCCTAGAGGGATAGAATTCTTCATTTGACTCTGACAGCACAGTCTGCAGCCTGAGTTACGTACAACACTGTTCTTTCTATATATTTAATAATATTTTCTGTCTCCACAGGCAGTCATGTTTCTTAATATGTCAGCCTCTGTAACCATTGCTTGACTTTTGATTTGTTGTAGTTTTAATCTTTCTTGTTCTTTCTTGACTTGCAAATGTGTGCCAAGTTTTGCAAAAATTTTCTTCTTTTGTTTGTAAATACTTGAGTAGTGATTTTGATCAAGAAATAAATACTCCTGTCTTACAAACACATGTGTTCCAATAGTCAAACTAGAACTTGGCGCTACAACTCTATTCTAAAGGTGCAAAGCCATATAGGTGCTTTACGTGGTATCTTTGGTGCCTAGACTGGCTTGCCACTAGCTTTAGCTGCGACGTGGGGCTCAGGGCTGGCTGAGCAGGAGGAGCTGTTACGGTCCCTGTGCAGCCTGAGCTGGTGTCATTCTTGTGGGCATAAATGGGGGTTTGTTCAGTGTGGAGCTCTGGCTGGTTAGAAGTGTGATAAGACCAATTGGAATAAATAGGTGACTTGAATTTTTACAGATAAGGATGATGAGCTTTAGCTGGTAAAACTTACTCTGTGTAATGGATATGTTATTGCTGCCACGTACCTATTCTCAGGGAAGCTGTGGACTAGTTAGTATTTGTTATTTATTAAGACAGCTCTGAAAATGTATTTATTAAGACAGTTCCCTGAAATTTGCTGCATTTCTGTTGATACTGAATTCTGTACAAGGCAAAATGTTGCAACATAATTAATATGCCATTACTGAGTTTTTTAAGACCAGCTTAATTCATATGCAAGTGCCATTCTTAAATGCAGTCCTAATTGTCTACTGATTACACAAAACTGCAAATGAATAAACATTTTGTGTTAAAGGATTTAATGCTCTACTTCCCGTATGCTTCTGAGGAATGGAGCTGCGAGGAAGACTGCCAGAGATTCAGAAGTTAAAAGGCGGGTAAGGGTGGAAGGGGAGTCCTACCCATTCCAGTAGACGACTTCTGCTCAGAGTTGCAGAGCGTTCATCTTTCCTCTGACTTGTGGAGAAGCAAATGCATTTAGTACTGCCCAGAAGCAGGCAGGTATACCAATAGGTGTGTACGATTTGATTATTTCAGGCAGCACTGGCTCTGTACGTGCCTCATTATAGAGACTGTACTGAGAAAGCTGTTCAGTGGCAGAGAAATATTGTCTGTGCCTTATTGATATTGAAAAGTGACTTCTGAGTTGCAGAATACAAAATGCTAATTCTTACTAAGCTTGCCGTGTTTGTGTCAAGCAGTGTAATAGAGGAGCATGGGATAATAGTGCAACAGTTAGACGGACTGGGGTGCCAGCATCAGCTTTAGTGCTGGCACTAAAGCACGTATTCCAGCTTAAATTCTGCTTGAGGAACCAAGCCTGTTGTTTCCTCTTGGCAAGGTCCCTTTGGAGTTAGAGCCAGCTAATAGGAAATACTAGGCACTGGGGCTTAACTGAAATTTAGGACATCTAAACCTAGCTTTCTGATACCTGTGATGTGGTGAGACAGAGAGCGATGGCAAACCCAAAAGTTTCTTGGAGAATTCTTGAACGTTTTTAAGTGAAGTAGTAAGGATAGATTGTCTATCTCCTTCCTCTTAAATCTATCCACTCTCTATTTCAGCTTACTCTTCTGCTGTCTGTGGTGTATAAGTCTAGTCCTAAAGCATGTGATGTTCTTATTCAGGTTGATGGATGGTATATACCTGTGGATAGCAAGTGGAGGCATAGATTCAATGTTTATCATTCCAATCTTTTAGCTGCCACCATCCTTGGATCTAGAATCTTCTTTTGCTTTTGTATTATACATAGACAAGAGAGAAGATCCTTAAGATTAACCTTAAGATTTCCTGACTTGTTGCGCTGTGATCTGCCACTTGAGCAGACTTTGGAAACACAGAATTTTAAATTCTGTGTGCATGCCTGGACATGCTGTCATGTTTAGATCTTTAGATTTTATGATTCTTTTGGAAACTGCAACTGATGTATGATCAAAAATGATAAAATTCTTGGCCATGAATTAGTACAACTCCTTAATGGAAGGGAATTTGCGGCTGCAAATATATGTGCTTATTTCATGTTCTGATTTGCGTTACATATTGTCTCAAATGAAAGTGGAAACATGATGCTGAGAAAAATGTTGATTTTTGAACTGAAGTCAGTGTATTGCAAAATTTACTGCTGTGCACTTAAACCTAGCCCAAATCCTCAGCTAGTGGGAGCAGTGACAAAACAGCTTCCTCTACAGTCATTCAGTGTACTCATGAGAACTTGGCCTAGGGGCCCTGGATCTTTTATTTGGTTAAGGTTTTTAGAACTGAGATAAAAGTAACGATCAGATTGTCGTAATCATTCATAATAGCAGGTTAAGGAGATGAAAACTTCAGGCAGAAACTTGATAGCCCAGAAAGTTGCTTTCTATCTTTCCTGTTATCTTAATGGATTGCTATCTAAAACAGTGAATCAGTGTTTGTAAACATAATTGTTGTACGCTCTTTTGAATGCTTGAATTTGCAATCTCCGATGTTTTTAGTGAAATTTGAGATATCTAACTTCTTGGATGGATGTAAGGTTTTTTTTTTTTTTTCCCCAAGTGTTTATTTAATAAAAAGGAAACTTAAGAGAAATGTCATGGTATTGATGCCCACGTGCTTTGAGTTAACAGCTTAGTGCCACTCTTCTGAGATGCAGTGAATGGTCGAATGTTCCTTTTTGAGTTAGGAATGTTTACATCAATGAGCTGATTATTCCTGCCTCATCCCCTATCTTCTAGCCCAGCAAATCTGAGACCCCTTTCTTCTCTCATGGAAGACAGACCAAACAAGTTCAGGGTGGGCATTAGACACTTGATTCTGCTTCCATGTGTAAGAAAGGTGGGTCAGATTTGTTTCAGACTGTGACTGATATCCAAGAAACACTAGAGTTTTGTCTGGTGATACATTTTTTCCTTAACTCATTCCTTCTTTCCCTTCAACCAGATTCAAGAACATCTGGTCATTTTTGTTTGTTTGTTTGGGTTTGGTTTTGTTTGTTTTGGGGGGGTGGATATTTGTTTGCTGAGCCAGAGAGATCCATCCATGAGTTTGAGTCTATGGAGATGCTACCTCAGATTTTAAGGGATGATAAAGTTATGTGGCTCTAAATGCAAAAGTTTGAATGCAAAAATTTGTTAGTACCTTGGAGGAAATTTCCATACATCAATGACAGATATGCTCTGGTCACAGTATGTGATACGAATGTGAAGGGCTTGTAAGACACATAGAATAAGAATCAAAGAAAGGCAGTTTCAGATAAGCACACGTAAAATTTCCAGTTAGTGTGTGAAGTCTGTCTTAAGAATATGTATTGATTGGAGAAAGATGCTCACTGGTTTTTCATTTGTGAACACCAAATCAAGAAATGCATTTAGTTGATTACCACTATTATTTCCCCTCTCCCTCTCTTTTCGGAGTCTCTTAATTCTAATGAGATACATATATATCTTTTTTAATCCCTTGCTTTCCATAGACTGGAGAGGCCTTTCACCTTTTGGGACTGTTTGTTCTGAGCGATGGCTGGAGCGATAGTGCGGCTTGTGTGACATCATAAACATTTGTGTTGGCAATCCTTCTTCATGAAGGACTCTGACAGTGGTGAAGATGACTAAGTAGAGACAGATTTATGTGGAAATCTTATTAATACCCATAAAAGAGAGAATGAAGGCATATGAAATTTGGCTCCAAATAAACAACCAAAAAATGCTCTGTTCTTAGAAGCATTTGGCACAGCTCCATCATGCCTTTTGTGGGAACTGGCTCTTTGTCTGGCCTAATCTTGACTTCTCTTTTTTTTCTTTTTCTTTTTAAAGATTACTAAAGACTTCTACTTTTCCCAAACTTTCTCACAGTAGAATAAAATTAATTTTCACTTTGGTAATGCATAAATCAGTTAATTATTTCAAAGACAATGTAAAACAGATGTCTTGCCTTGTTTCTCAGCAAAGATTTAACGGTAGCCTTGCTGTGAGATCTTTCACTGCACCAAATGTCCCTAGATGTTATATGGTACTTGTAATCAAAGCAGTTTACAAAGAAGAGGAAATATTTTTCAGCTACAGCATATGATGGCTGGAAGGAAATTGTATCAGAGATGTGAAATCATAATTCAGTTTTCTGGTACTTGGATCTAAAATTTACCCAGACTTGTAAAGAGCAGGGTCTGAACTTCATAGCAGAAGTCCGGCTGTTCATAATGGGTTTTATGGTAGGTGGTTCTGGCAGGGAGTCCCTTTTTAATTCAGCTTTCTGGAAACAGAAAGTTAGCAACTAATTGAGCACTGTGGATTTGTTCTGTCCTGTGTATATATTCATTTCACCCAGACTGTAACTCCGAGAGTGTCACAGGATTCCCTGCCATTGCTGTCAAGGCTCCGAAGAGCAGTGCCCTGCTTGGCACACCCAGCTCTCTTTATTTCACATTTGCTGTTGGCAGCAGAAGTCCCTCTATCATACTGCTGGAAAGAAAACCTCCTTCACTCTTAATTCAGTTCAGCCCAGGGGGTGGTGAATATTGAAATGCATGTGCAACAACAGGAGACAGAGGTCAGTGCCTGTTGGGAAAGATTTCCCAGCAGTCAGATGAAAGGGTCTTCCTAGCAGTTTTTGATATTGGCCTTGGGAGAAGTGCCTGTGATTCTTGGTGCATGCTAAGACACATGCTTTTGTCTGTGCAGCTGCAGTTTTCTGCTTAGAAAATTCATCTTGATTTTTTGCTATAACACATAGTATGTACAGGCAAAATTCTTTTTATAAATGAAATGCCTGCATGTTGTCTTTGCAGGTGGGCAGAGCTTTTTGTCCTGGAAATGATTTCTAATATTCTGAACACTGTTTCTTACCTGTTCCTGTTGAATGTGTAATTGAAACAATTTCTGTTTTCCTTTAAACTGTTGCTGTAATTACCTAGGCATGTAGCTAGTCGAGACATTGTGGTCTAGATCTTTAACTGATCCATGTACCAGTGAGCATCTTGTACTTTTTCCATGTGTGTATTATTTTTCCCAGCAAGTACGATATGCCAAGCTCAGTCCTGATGTGAGCATGTACTGATTTGAAATAGGAAGCAATGAATTAGCGCTTTTAGGGCTGGCTTATGAGCAAGATCTTATTCTTTATTTGTTTACTTCTGCTTCTTGAATGTGTGTAGTTTTTAGGCCTGCTGTTAGCACTGCTGCTGAAGTTGTAACCATTTCAGAGAAACAAAACAACAACAAAATGAAGAAGAAAATAGGAAAAAATCCCTGTCTGGGTGAGAAGATCATTTGTATCTTCTAATGTTTGCTGTGGCAAAAATCTGCACCGTGAACTGTTGCTTACTGACCTGGAGAGACAGCTCCCAGGCACTGGTCTTTGGTCCCTTTCCCTCATCTGGTAGCAGTGGGAAGCATCCTGCGTTGAGCAGTTGTAGACGGGATTGATATCCTGCAAGTGGCCCGTTGGCTGGGAAGTGGAGTTGTAACCTTGGATTTGACGTCCCAGGGCTGTGCTCCTGTGATGGTAGCACTTACTGTGCTCCTTGGGTTCCTGAGGTGGCATAGTTCTTTTTATTAACTCTTGGTAAGATTTCAGAACTGCCATCTCCACTCATCCTCTATTTCTGTTCTTGTACTTTTGCATCATTTTGGAGAGCAGTAACGCTGCAAGAAAACCCGTTTCCTCAGGCCAGTGGGTTTTATTAAGTGGCTTTGTCAGATGCTTCCAAACAGAGCTGACAGTATTGAAATCTTTTACTCCTTTGGTGTTTGACTATCAAATGGCAAATTGGTGTCCTCTCTGCCAATCTTACTTAGCATTTGTATTGTTCTCCTTACTTTTAGAAAACCCTGTAGGCTTCTGGCCTGACGTTACGAGGTATCATGTATTCAACTTGTGCTGAGCTGGGTGGGCAATAAAGGCATTTGGCATCTCACAAGAATGAATGTGATGACAGATTAATCCTGTGTTAGCTTTCATATTAAATGTTGTTGCAGAAAAGCTGTAGAAGCTAGCGTTATTTCTTGCTGGGCCAGAGACATGGTTAGAAGGTGGGTACTGAAATTGTTAGCTCTGTTTTAATGGTGAGCTTCTCTGAGCTGCTGTCTTCCAAGTTAAACGGCTGCCATACACCTCTGTAGGTTTCTAGGAAGCTGAGAGTGAGGGAAAGCTTGAGAGCTCTTCCTGTTGGGTGGACTGTATCTTGTTGGCCATACTTGAGGCAACTGAAATACTAAATCGAGTGAGGTGAATTAGTGCTGTGTTCTTTTTCTCTCCCATCTAACTTCCTTGCTTCAGCTATGTGATTTACCTGAGACCAGCTAGCTTCAGCTGGTGCAGAATGAGTGTGCAGAGGTATCTGGATAAAATTCAGTTTGAAAGGAAGTGTGGTTCTCAGTCTTCCCTTGTTTGCCCTGGAAGCCAAATGCATCACATCCCGTCTCTGCTGGATGAAGCCTGGAAGTGCAGAGTTCCATCTGAATACTTCTCGTACTTTACAGCTCCTCCCTGCTTTGTGTATAAAACCAGCATTCTTTGAGAGGACTAGAGGGCGGAAATGGCTATGAACAAAACCCATATCTTTTCTGATATGTCAGAAGATACCAGAAAAGAATGGTGTGCTCCATGTCTGCTGGTAGCTGATTTTTTTTAATCTTACTTATTTTGTAGGAAAAGAAAGCTTGGTTAGATATTAGGGAAAAGTTTTCTAACAATAATGGTAGTAAAGCACTGCAACAAGCTATCTAGAGAAATTTCATGTGTGTACATGAGAGGTTCTTTTAGAATAGCCTTTTAGATGTTTTTCTAAGTGGGTCTAGATACCTGCTTTTTCTTAGGCAAGCGTAGTGGTTGCTGCCAGTGTTTCCCCCCAACCTGCACCTCCACCGCTTACATCTGATTGCAGTCTGTCTCCCCCCACCTGTTGGCCAGCATCCTTGTGCAGTGTCAGCTTCTCTCACTGTTGGGATGCAGAGCCCAACCAGTAAGCCCTGTTAACGTTCCGCTCGGTGCCTGATGTACAATGTTAATGTTACTCTGGAGCCAGGAGCTTGCAGTCTAGGTGCCTGCCCTTAGACAGGATTACTGAAGGACAGATCAGATTTCTTGCGTCTCTTCTGCTGTTGCCCTTCTCTGATCCAGGAGTTGCTATGCTGTTTGGTTTCCATTAGCAGATTGTGATTGGTGGCACACTCTCTTCCCCCCCCCCTCTTTTTTTTCCCCTTGAATGATGGTGTTCAAGTCCCAGGTGGGCTCCTGGGAGCAATTGCTCTTTGTTTTGGCCAAGCCACAAGTTGATTTATCAAGTCCACTTGTTAGCTTAATGCTTTTATAGCTGCCAGAAAAGCGCTGCGTGGTGTGAGATGAAGTGGCTGGGAGTTGTTAGGCTTTGTGTGTAGGGTGGTTCCTTAGCAGCCAGATAAGAGACAGCAGTTTGAAGGACACGACAGAGCACTGGAGGGCTAGACCTTCCGACCCTTGCTCATGTGAATTAACAGTGTTGGGCTTGGGAGAGAGCTCCCGCAGGAGGAAGGGCCTGGGAATGGGTGCGTGTAGGGTACAGCATGTTCTGCACATTATGCCCCACCGCCCAGCCCAATAGTTCTTGTCTGCTTGGTTTTTAATATGCTAATTTTCAGTTCGTGGTTTTTTTTTTTTTCTTTTCCTTTTTGAAGTAATTTCAGTCTGAACTAACTGGATGGTTCTTAAAGGCTGTTAAAATCTCAGCATGCAAGCTGTAAAATTGCCTAATCGACTGCAGGAGATAATCTTTCCTGGGGGAGACCTTTGAATGCATTGCTTGTTGGTACGAATAGGTCAGATGCCTCCAGGTAACTTTCTGGGAAGGGAGTCTTGTTTTCAAAATGGTACCTACCTGCTTTGTTAAGAACTAAGTAACTGGTTAGTGGGACCTGTAATAAAACTCCTCTTTTACATTTGTGCTAAATCCTCTTAAAGAAAGCAAATAACTCTCTTGTTAATGCTGCTCAGCATAGAAATAAAGCAGCTGTTGTGACTGTCAGAGGCTTTAAGAAAAACTTCAAATCAGAAAAATGTTTCTAGACTTGATCAGCTGAAACTCAGTGGGCTATGGCAGTGCAGTCTGGTCTACAGTTTCTCCTTGGAGTCTGGAAAGCATGTTGAGTTTGGGCCTGAGAACTAGTTCAGAGTTGTATTTTAAGTGGATAGGTGACACCTGGGGCAGGTAAGTTGTGACAAGAACTAAGATTTTCCTAATTCTCCTCTAAGTCAAATGATTAAAAAAAAGTCAATTTTGGTGTATCGAACTTGAAGAATAAATCCCTTTCTTCCTATGCTGGACTCCAAAATTCAGCAGTGGAAATACTGGATAATGTCATTTGGAAGTGATGCTGACCATATTGGTGGCTTAAAATACCTGGTTAAAACTACTTCCAGAGACTTCTGTAGCTTTGAAATTGCAAAATTGAATAGCTCTGAATTACACTAAAGCTTCTTCAGATGTCTCACCTTCCTCCCTCTGAACTGGGGAGGCAGAAGGAAAAAAAGGCAACCAAACACGCAATATCGCTCAGGCTTATGCTTCTCTCGTTCTGGCACTTCCACTTGTGAGCCTGCAGTGGGTGCAGGGCTGTTAGTTGAATTACCTCCTCAGCACCTCTGGCTCTCCCGGGTGCATGGGGCTCTGTGCAGTGTAGGACATCTGTGGGATCCTGGGTTCACAAGGTGGAGAGCAGGGTTGTGCTGTGAGCTCAGTAGTGTAAGTGCAAATGACACATTTCAGGACCAGGACAATGTTATGTAGGGAATTTGATTGCAAAATGGAAGTGTTTATATATAGAATAAGTATATATGTATATTTTTAATTGATGTGTGGATACATGGAGGCCTATTAATAGATGAAAATAAGGAGAGGGATGAGAGGAAATAAAGCACCACAGCTGTAATTTATCAAGATTGACATGAAAACAAATATTTTTCTAGTAATCAGAGGAAATTCTTTGTAAAGCATGTACAAGAAAGGTGTTTTAACCCACCTCAATGATTTCCTGCCCGACTATATCTGAAGAAAATCAGACAGACTTCTCCCCCCTCCCAAGGGTCACTTTTAAATTACTGTTTCTCCCCTCCTCCATTTCTGTTGACATTGGGGTTTTTGTTTGCTTTACATGTTTTTCTTTTCTCTTGTCAAATGCTTAACTGATTTTTGACTTGGTGTATAAACTGTATCTAAAAAGTGCAGCTGGGGGGTGGGGAAAGGATTTGGTTCAGTGTTTAACTGTAAGATGTACTGAAGCTGAAGTATATTGATACTGCCTCCACCGAGGGCTGTAAGGCTGGGCGAGCTTGGTGCGCTTGCCTGGTGCGCTTGCCTGGTGTGCTCCGTTTAGTGGTGGAGGAGGTGGTGTGCCTCAGTCTGTTTTTGGTCAATCACTGCTGAGTTGACTTGGCCACAGCAGTTTGGGTAGAGCACCGCCTTTTGTACAGCTGGTCAAAGGAGACGAAAAGAACAACTTTACCCTCTCTACATCATAACTGTTTCCAGCTCTGAACTCCTAAAAATGGTATGGGAGAAAAATGGTCAGGTACCATATCTAACCACAGAAATGGAGGTAACTGGTTTAAGCGAAGTCACCTGGAAAACACCTGGTGGACCAAGGGTTTGAATCTGGTGCTTAAAACATTGCAGGTTTATCTTGTCAAACTTGTCAGCTGCCCGAGGGTGACACTTTGCTTAGGACCCTCTGAGTCCCAAAACCTTTCTTACATTCATTTATTTTTGTCTTTGTTGTTAGAAAGCATTTTTCTAACTGTTTAATAACATTCCTGCTTCAGTTGTCTGTCAAAAATAGGAATTAAGGAAATGCAACCAAAGGCCTTTATCAGGTGAAAAAGGGAAAAAAGGAGGAGAAGAAGAAAAAAAAAAAGAAAATACTACTGAAGTGGATGCTCTGCTTTCTGTTGCCTAGAGGAGTTTCCCATTTCTTGCTAGCAAAAAAGACTGTGAATGCCTTGTGCTAATAAGCTTTCTCTCTCAATGTGTATCGCAAACCACAAACACACCCATCTATCTGCAGGGAATGATATTAATAATTTGAAGAGTGACTAGAAATAAAAACAAATCTGGTTAACACCATCCATGATCTTACTTGATTGAAAGGAATTTTCCCCCTTGAAAAACAATTCAGATGCTGTTTCTGAATGAAACTGTAGGTAATAATAGTGGCTGATAATGCAAGACAGAAAAGCATTTGCAAGAAGTGTAACCTTGAGTTTCCTTCTAGCCTGTACTGAGCACATAGATTGGAAAAGAATGATAGGTGAGGACTAATCGAAAGACTTCACATTGGGGCTTTCTAGGTTTTTCTCCTGTGATCTTCTTAACATTTAGTGATTGATGTTTTCAAACATCAATTTATCTTCTAAATATATTGTAAAAGGCTAAATTGTGGAAAGAGGGGAAAGAATGAGGGACAACTGTTTCTGTAGTGTTGAAATGCAGTATTGGCCCCAGCATTTAAGGGAGTCGGAGGCTTTTGTGGGAGTCTGCGGTTAAGGGGCATTTTCTGCTGTGTCACAAGTGATACGGTCTCATGGGGAGCCCAAGACTTTTCTTTGGGTTCTCCCCTGATAATTAAAAGCACACTGCAAGGGCGCATGGGGCTATTGGGCCCCAAACTCTTATTCCCTGTATACAGCAGACCCCACGTATGCCAGCACACCGCTTTGTGTGGCTGTTCAGCTGCGTGTATCGCAATGCAGGCTAAGTCCTAGTGAAAATACTGTGGAAGTGGTCTTTTTTGGAGCACGTTGGTTACTGAGGCCGGGTAGCAGGAGGACAGGAAGGGAAAAGAGCTCAGTCATTTGCCTGTGTAGGAGTGGGAATCAGTGTGAAGGTAAAGGAAATTACTCTTGATGTGGGAACAGGTCAGGAAGTCTCAGGCAGAGATGGAATAGCTTTGGAGAACTGCATCAGTAGGGTGCTTTTATTCAGCGTCCTGTATGGTCTTGGGACTAAACTTCAGTTTGGGACTCAGATTCGATCAGTTCTTGCCTGCTGCTCAGTTGCTCTTGGCAGGTTACATTGAGTTACCTGTGCCTTCCATTATAAATGGAATTAATGTGTCAATTTCCCCATCTTTTGCTTTATCAGTTTAGATCATATATCAGCCATGGTGTAAGAAGACATTTTGGGGGAGGATGTTGGCAGTCTGTGCACGTGATAATAGCTGATGTGTGTGTCTCTGGTCTCACAAGGAGTTTGTAATTGCTGGAAGTTACATAGGAAGATACCTTTGGAGAGTGCCATTGCTTTACAGAACTTTAGCGAGACAAAAAGGGGGAAAGGGGTTTAGCCCAGACATGGTATGGTCCTAACAGACCACCAGGTTTCCAGGGCCTAATTAATTATCATTGCATAGTGCTGCAATATGCTAGCCGGTGGACCAGCTCACTCAGGACAAAGTATAGAGATCTCTAACACAGTGCTGCCTTGCATGGTGCATGGCCTTAGAGAGACCTGGAAACACCACCTTGTGCCAGACTCACCCAAGACCACTGAATCCGTTCTTGATTATGTACTGGATGCATCTAAAAGGGATAGGGAAACTTTACCAGATGAGGTTTCCAGCGTGACATCAGTAACTCTTGCTTGTTACTCTTTCTGGGCAAACTGCAGTTAAGGCACAGAAAAATACTTTAATGACTAGGGGACTAGTTTGTCCTAGAATTAAGTGTCTCTTGATATACAGCTGTTTATACAGACAGATACAAAGTACTATTACCTCCCTTGGTAAGGGAGGTACCATCGCTGCTAGAAAGATGTGTGGTGAATACACTTCTTCAAGAAATTGATTATAAGACTAGGAGGAATTTCTGGATGCATTTTTTACAGGAAGATTAAAAGAAGTTTTTTGGGTTTTTTTTCTTCTGCAATGCCATGCATTGTTGCAAAGAACAGCCAGAATACTGGCTCTTCGCTCCTCTTGAGCGCAAATATTCGTAACCTTGAGGAAACACAAGTTCTGCTGGATAGGCTCACTGGGGCAAAACTGGCCTCCATCAGTGCCTTGAGCGTATCGGCAGTTGTGGCTGGCGCACACACCCCCAGTGCGTCCTCGGCAGGAGGGAGGTTACCCTGCTTCGTGTCCTGCCTGTAAGCAGCATCTTTCCTGAGGATACTGTTGGTGTGATGCCCCTTTGCTTTATCCTACTTCGCTCACATAGTTTCTCTGCTTTCTCTGCTGGGTGTTAAACAGTAGCAAAGCCACTGCTTTTGGCTTTTATTACCATAGGTAAGTGTGTTAAAATAGCTTGGAGGCCTGGCAGTAACCTTGAAGTTGACATTTAAATCTGTGCCTTTTTTTCTCTCCAAACCCATTTTTTCTTTTTTACTTTTTACTAGTACAGAGGTCTGAATTATGTTGTTTAACTAGTGAACACTCATCCTCTCTCCTGCCTCCAAAGATGCTGCTGAATGCTTTGGTGGAGATGTGGAACAATTCTTAAGGGTCTATGAGCTACTTGGTGCTGGTGGCTTTCTTGGGCCTGGAGGAGCAGCCAGTTGAAAATGACTTGCAACTATTAGCTGTACTTGCTGAGCATCAAGCTGTTGATTTCACTGCTGATGCACAAGTATCTGTTCCATGATGTTTCATTTTCTGCTTTAGATTTAAAACCCTAAAACGCCCTGTCACTTGTCTCACCTTGTCAGGTCAGACATGTCACTTTTTATGGTAGTGGATTATCCTGCTGATGCTCTTGCATTTTCCTACCTGAAGGAACTGCTTTTGTGGTTGCTTAAGGCAGTAGTGCTGCACTTGTGCTCATGCCTGTTACAGTACAGCTTATATTGCAGTTTCCTGAACTGTGTGCCTGCGCTGGTGGTATTCAGACTGCTCCCAAAGGCATTAGCAGCCTGGCATGTGGATGCTCTGGTCCGGTGGTGTGGGTGGAAGTAGAGCTCTGCATGCAAGCAGTTAATTGTGGCTCAGCTGTTCAGAGGTAACACCTAGTTCAGTCACCTCAGTTAACTTTGAAGCACATGGTAAATTTAATGAAATTAATGGACTTGTACTCAAAACATTGTATACAAAGAAGTATTTTATATTCCACATGTTTTAAATTGCCTCTGTATTTATAAAAGTGATACTTAATCAAAGTAACTGAATAAATTTTTGACCAAAACTGAAATCTATTTGGAATGTTTGTGTTGGGGAAAAGGTAGTAAAACTTTATTCTGCTTGATACAAATCATTTATTTCAAGAACACTTTATAAGCACAATACTTGATTTTTACAGAGTTGAAATGCAGGAAAAGAGGTATCTAAGAGAGGCCATGGTGGGGGAAAGTAGCTTGTCTAAGTGGAGAATAACTGTTTTCAGTGACATGGGGAATTGTGCTGTTAGCTCAGGTGGGAGACATGTACCTAACAAGCATTTAAAGGGCCTCATTTGGAAACCATGTGGTGATGCTGAGGTTCCTGGTGACTTTCCTTCAAAATAAAAAGGAGTTTGTGCACTCAAGCTACACCAAAAAAAAAAAAAAATCTTACTGAAGGTAAAGAAATTCTTTGTAAGTTTTGCTCTTGACATGAGCAATAAAAATAGGGTGATTAATTTATTCATGGAATGGAAATCTGTTTTTTAAGTGCCCTAAATCTCCCGGTGACAGATAGGCACCAACTATCTCCACAGAGTCTGGACTTGACTGACATCCTTCACAGTGAGAAGCAACTGAGGGAGATGAGATCTGCTCATCTGCCTGGTGAGAGGTACAGAGTTAGTCTTTGGCTGCCTTGTCCAGGAATGGAAAGGAATAAGTAATAATGTAAGTAGGTTAATGAAAGGGTTTAACTCCATAAGGAAGGCTATTCTGTAAGCCTTGTAATTCTCTAAGCTGTTAATGACTATATTATCTGTTATGCTGGTAATTCTGCTGTCTCTCCCTGGTGAAGCAGAGGGTGCCATGGGGACTGGTGAAGTCCTGTCCACACTTCACTTGCTGAGTCTGAGCGACTGAGGAATCGGTCAGGTTGCAGGACAGCAGCGAGGTGGTGTGTATCTGTGTGTGCAAGGAGGCCTTGGGCCATCTCAGGAGCTGAAATGTGAGAAGGTGCTGAAGAAGGGTCAGGGCAGGGCTCCCTGAAGCTGACTTCTGCTGATGCAATAATGGTCACATAGTGATTTTTGGCTGAGATGTGGGCTTTTTTTTTCTTCTATAAAGATTTTTTTTTCTTTTTTTTATTTTTTTCTTAATGATAGGCACTGTTGCCTTAGGTGGCTTAGCAGGTCTGATTTAATTTGCTGTTGAAGAGCAGTAATGTGCCATACATCTTCCCCTCATGTTAATGCCAGGGTGTGGTTTATTTTTCCAAGCTTTCAGCCGCCAAAAGACCGATGCGTGAAATTTTGTGGTAAGTCAGTTTTTACAGGCAGAGCTGAGTACCAGAGACAGAGGTTAAGTTTTTTCAGTTCTTCACTGTAGCATGTTTGATGCAGCTTTCTGCTTTTTGTTCTGTGCTGTGGTATAAAATCAAAGTGCAAGAAACCAGTGAAAGGACCACAATGACTTGTGCGATAATAGCTCTGAAATCAAGCACAGCTATGCTTTTTCTTAAGGTTTATTCAGCCTTTTACTCTTTCAGCCTTATTTTTGGTAGTCTTTCAGTTTATGCTAGATACTGTGTTTCCTTCCCAAATAACCACAACAGAAGCATTTAGGACCTTTACCAATTTTCTACAGACTAGAGCCTAAGAGCCTAAGCAACTTCTCCCTGCCACCCCCCACCCCCAGCTGTTCTTTTGTGTGATAAATTTCTAGGCTTTTCAAGCAATTTCCTGATACCATGTTGCTCAAAGAACAAGTGATTTGTAGTGCGTGGGTATAGCAATTTGGACAGTATTTATTTAATTCAATTTCTTTGAGATGCAAGAATCAAGCAGCTTTTTTTTCTTCCTGCTGGGAGATAGCAAGAGATTCCTAACTGCTTCCTTAACTTCCATCAGAGATTCATTACCGCTGGTCTTTCTGTCTTGTATTTAAAATTTAAAAATAAGAGATTAATTTACTAATTTAAAAAGGGACTCTTGTGTAATTTCAGTGTCTGCACCTTCTGAAAGACTGTCTTGTCTATTAACACATTAAATATGTCAAAATCTGTAATCACAAACTGGACCAATTGCTACAACAAAATGGGAAAAGGTCTAAGAAATGGATGTAATTGCTGACACATTTACTGATGATGGGGGATCAACTATATTTTTAAAATCAAAAAGAAAAGAATAAAAAGACACTTTATCGAGGTGTTGCAAGACGGTCATGCAGAGTCCAGAAAATGGACATTTGAGCGGTAGTAGACTTTGCGACTGACAGAAAATGAATCAGCAACATCTGCCTCATTCTCAGGGTGGCAGGTTGTTTCTAGGTACTCAGATGCATTGGATATTTTTATAACAAAACTGCAATGATCTTGGACACCCAGTTGTATAATTGTTTAATCTCCTTAGCATGCTTGGAATAAAGATGCTGGTATATACATTGTTTCCTTGAACAAGACTGGTTCTTAACTTAGTTTCTTGATTTTATAACTTGTGTCTTTTGTTTTGGGGGGTGCATGCACCTGGGGGCTGTTTCTTTAAAATGAGTGTTTTTAAAGGACTAACACATATGTAGATTCTGTTAATATGGAGTGTTACTGTGTAGGACAGTGATTTGTTGTGCAATTAGGATGTTGTTTACTATCAAGGAAAAATAATTGGCCTTGATCAAGCAGACAATTTGGTCAAAATTTTATAGGAATAAAGACATTCCATCTCTGTGTCTCAAAACTTGTTCTTGTAATGGCTGTACGTGTGACTTAAATCCTCCGCATTTTAAAGATGGTTACTGTACCATTGTTGTTTGACAGCCCCAAGGAAAATGATAAAAGCCATAAACAATAGTTTGTGTGCCCACCCGAAATCCCAAAACAGCAACATACAGGTGGTCGCTGCCCAGCTGTTACTGGTCATTGATCCTGCAGCTTTGCATTTCCCTGTACTTTGTTTCTCCCAGGTGGGAATACCTATATACAGGACACATGTTGGTTCTTGAACTGCTTTGTGGTAAGGAGCAGTCATACGTGTTGCCCTCTGTTCATTCCATCTTTGAGCATGTGGCTGTTGTTGCTTTGCTTGGTCTTGCTGTCATGGCGGTAAATGCTAGTTTTACTGCTGCCTAAATTAGGGCAAAACCCAGGGACCCAGTGTTGCTGAGGAGGCCTTTGCTGCTGCTTCCTGTAGGGCAGCTCTGCATCCAGACGTAAGACACTTTCATAGTTGGGTACTGTGATATTTGTGTGCCATCTTTTCCTCTTTGCTTGAGTTTGATTGCAGGTTACATTAGTTCTTTGTATGGTGACAGCTGTGTGTTGCGCTCTTTGTGTTTATTCTGTGTTTTCTCTTGTGCAGAGCAACCCATGTGGGCAGATCCAAAAGTGGTAGGTCCAGTCTGTCTGAAGATGGCTAAGTTACAGCAGGGTCTTGCTAAGGCAAGGGGTTGTGTAGGGTTATATTGGTAGAGAGCTTCAGGTAAAGGGGACTTCAACTGTAACCTCACTCCCAGAGTGCACCAGTTTATCCCAGTGTGCAGTACTGCCTTTTTATTCGTCACGGTGGCTTTTCCACCTCTTTGCCCATCTCGGTTGCCACCACTGCCCAGTGGGATGAGAGAGCTCTGTGTGACTCTGCTCGCCGAGCGGCCCGGCTCCTCCTGCACTCGGACCCAAGGCTGCCTACCCGAGCTGGGGGTGCGTATGTTAGGTTGGCACATTGCTCACTGGCTGCTTTTCAACTGTGGTCCAGAAGATTGTCGTGTAAGTAGTGTGACTTGGTACCTGTTTCTCATTTGGGGGTTTGCAACAGAAAAGAAAAGATGACTTAGCTGTTTAGGTCACAAGTCTAAGGATGCTCTGGCAGGGGTCATGGTGGAGCCTTGGGTGGCTGATAGAGCATCCCAAGAATTTTTTTGAAATACCTTTTTGTCTTTCTTTTTTTTTCCCCTGATTGGAAAAACTTTTTCAATGGAAATATGTTGAATCATGTTCTTTTTTTCTAAACATGAAAACAGTGACGTTTCCTTGGTTTCCCAGTGTTTGTCCCTTCCTTCTGGCTTGCCTTCACCTTTTTCCATGAAGACAGATGTGGAGATGCAGAGGTTTCTGTGAAACAGAAGGGAACTGAAAAACAGATGAAAAAAACTTGTGAAAGCAAGCACTTCCTATGAACTTGGACTAGCAGTAACTCTCTTTTTCTGTCCTCCAGAAGGCTTGTTGTTATGTTGTTTCATGCCTGGGATGGCTGAGGGTGGAGGTCTGTAGGCTGCTGTGAAAAGGCTGTGCATGATAAGAGTGGGAGGCACAGTGTCATAATTAATGCTGTCAGAAAGTGTTTTTTTAATGTGACTAGTGTTTTATTTCCAGCATATTGTATTCATTTTCCTTTTATTGTGGTCTGACAGTACACCCTGAGCTCAAACCAATTTTTTAATCCTGAAAATACTCTCAAGTCAAATCTGGCTGTGGGAGTTTAGGCCTCTAGGAGTTTAGGGTTGCTTCACAGCTGGAAAAAGTTAATTTTTCCATTAAAACAGGCATTAAATGGCTTTAAGGGACTTACAATCTTTTTATCTTAAGAAACCTCATCAGTAGTAAGAAGAGCTTAAATTGTGATGGTCTGCTAATGAAAACGAAGATGTCCTGGTTTATGGTGTTTCCATAGCATTGAGTGTAATGAAATACTGTCAATGTTAACAGAAACGGGATGTGTATCCTTAATGATTCTCAATGAAGAAAGTTCTGAATTAAATGCATATGTGAAAGCTTTTGAATCCCTTAAGTTTGATTGCAATAGCAAATTGGTTGAAGGGATCATGAGTGCAGGACTGTTTCTGTCTTTCCTGTCTACAGCTTTCTGGAAGCTATGCATACAGCGGCATCAAAATAATCCTGTAGCCTTCAGGTTCATTTTTCCTCATGAAGTTTGTTGTGTGTAACTCCTTTATGTGACATTTCAAGCATCTATCCAAAAGTGGTATCCAACTGCAAGTTGATTTTGGTCTTTGCAACAGCCATATGCAGCATGGTTAGACTTCTGCAGAAAGCACAAGTGTGTATGCTGCTCTGCTTATACTGGTTTTTGATTGCCCATTTCTTAAACAGATTCTCTCCTTTTAAACGTTTGCTGGAACTCCTGTTTGCTGGGGTTTCTGTTCTCATTTGGTTTTGATTCTTTGTGGAGAGAGGTTTTGTGGTGGTACTTTTTTCAGTGTAGAGAATTTAGGCAACACGTAGAAACATACAAAGCTGGAAATACTTTTGGTTTTAGATATACATGTATACACAATGTGTGGATGTACATTTGATACTTTACATGTAATAATATTCAATTGTATTGATGTGCATCCAGATGTAAGGCAGTTTCATACTTGGGTACTGGGATATTTGTGTGCCATCTTTTCCTCTTTGCTTGAGTTTGATTGCAAGTTACAACATTAGTTCTTTGTATGGTGGCAGTTGGTCAAGGACTTTGACAGGCAGAACAGACTGAGGTTGGATCCTTTGCACAAGCAATGTTATGATGGGAGGATGAATTTGCCTGGTGAGAAATGTGAAGTGGTGACCCCAGAATAACTACTTAGGCATCTCCAAGTTGTACCACTAGCTTGTTATTCCTGGGGAAATTTTTTTGACTGCTAAGAACATATGGGTGTTTGAAAGCGCTAACTGGGAATCAAATGTATTCATTTTTGTTACTTCCTCACAGGAAGTTTGTAGGTCCTTACGTTAAGGCATTCAGTAGCATGGATTTTGAAGCAGGTTGGTGGTTTGTCTGTTTTAACCAGTGGCAGGTATCATTCTGTAGATGAAGGAAGGAGGGAAGGAAGATGCTAGTATGTAAATGTACTTGGATGGAAGGGGGATTTGTGGGTTCATTTTGGTTTTGAAGCTTAGAAGTGTGTGCTTGCAATTAAGAACATGGTATTTTTTTACATTTGATTTTAATTACTATTTTGTTCTCTGGTGAAGAAACTCTATTCAGATCAGGAGTTAAACATTGTTCCTAATTGTTCCTGGTACTACAGTGATATTTAGAGGCCCCAAGCAGATCAAGATCACCTTGTACCTGACAGTGTATATACAGGGACTTAAGAGATGGTATCCTAATCTGATTTTTTTTTTTTTTTAATGTAGTGTAAATAAACAGTGCTATAACGGGGCAAAGTCAAACTTCTTAACATGATTATTGCCTCCAGTCTCTAACCTAGAGATACACATACCTGCAATAACAGCAGCTGGGAGAATTGGGTCTCATATATCGTGAAGGGGAATCTATCCCCTCTTTGGTGGCCGCTTCTCTCCCTGCGGCGTTGTCTGTGGGAGACTCAAGCCAGCCACGCTGGGTGGGGGGGGGACAGCAGGGCCTGCTGCTGGCAGTCTCTGTCCCTGGTGTCCTTTCTGGTGTGCTTCCTTCCCTGCTCCCCTCGCCGAGAAAAACAGCGCAATCCTTCCTGCTCGACAGGAGGCATAGATTGTTAAAGTGATTCAGCTTTAACTTCATAGGTGTGTTCAATTTCCTCTTTCTCCAAGGTCAGACAAGTTGTTTTTCATATTATTTGTCTTAGAAACCCTCTTTGTGGTACTGTTTACCTATGTCCCCTCCTCTCTGCTCCTGCAGAGGCAGCAGGAGTGGACTTTGGTGTAGCTCCCCAGGTGCCATGCTTAACGTGCTGAAGCTGTTTGCCCCCACCAGCCCATGGGGGTTTGCTTTGCGCTGCCCTGCCGAAGGATGGCCCCCTGTATCAGTACAATGGTTAACCTATTGTAAGCATTTGTTTGTGGCAGTATTTCATTTTTATCTTACTAGCCACCTGTATATCAGTGCAGACTCGATTTTATTTTTTTGTGAACATTTTGACTTCTCTATATGTGTGATTTCTGAACTCTGTTTTCAATTAAAGGAAAAACAGGATCTTTTTAATACTTAAAAATTTGGGTGGGAAGATGGATTTGAAAACATGGGCTACCACATGTTCTTTTCTTCTGCTCTTCCTGCTGTTATTTTGATTGACGTGATACAGGTTTTCAGTAAAAAGCCCTAAGTGTTTATTTCTAGCCCCAACTTCATAATGTGAGGTTCTCATTCTCTGCAGTTCTTACACCTGCAAGATCTTGGGACAGATAAAAAAATCCTGGTGAAAATAGAAATTTTGTTTCTTGGTCCTGAGAGCTAAGTTGGTTGCAGCTGCTAGACTTGTGTGTGTTGAACCATGCAAGTCTAGCAGCTGGAGAGGCAGAGGTATTGTAAACGTGAATGGTGTTTATGTCTCTGTCAAGCGTACATTTGCAGTTAGTTATGTTTAGTTTTGTAGTTCAGTAGGACTTGTGCTCACTGATGTTTTTTTCAGGTTGCTTTTAATGTATCCTTTGGTGATGAAGGTTTGGATTTCTGGAGGTTAGTGTTGCTGTTGGCACAGTGATGTTCTCTTTCCAGATGCAAACTGTTGCTTGCTGCTTTTCTCCTGGAGGAGGTGGGCAGGGGAAGCTTGTATGTGCCACCAAGCCTGTCCTGAGGCCACAGGACTAAGGTCACTCCTGGAACTTTGACTTGTGTGTCGCAATTGGCACTTCAGCTGGGAATGAAACTTGTATTTATTGCTGTTGTGCTGTTGAAGCAAAGATTGAAAGCGTAGAGATATTTGCAAGCGAACTTGGAAGAAGAATTGGGTAGTTTCAGGAACTGTCCCAGAAGAAGTCTATAAGCAGAAGGAGGAAAAAAATATGCACTGGTACTGGAGGAGGTTTTCAGATATCCCAGATTGTATATCTACAGATCACTGGTGGCTGTGACATCTGTGAGCTCTCAGACTGAGCTCCCAAGCAGCTTTTCCCAAGAGTGGCAAAAGCCCTTTGGAGCCAACATGCTTAGCTAGGTTGCCTTGTGGGTGTTTCTCTCTCTCCCTCTTTTTCTCCGTCCACCACCATCATGTGCTGCTACAGGTTGTCATACATGAAGAAAAGCTCTGGGTCAGTCAAGCCTGTTGTAGTGGTCTTGTTCCCTTTGTCTCCATGGTGTTGCAGGTCCTTACATCCATTCTGTACTTCAGCTGTTGCTTAGCACATTTCAGATACACTGAATCCTATTGTTCCTATTATCTATGAGCTTAGCGCTGTTAAAGGTCCTTCTCTCTCGGGCTGTTGAATGCACTTTTATGCTTTTGACAAATGGGAAGAATAAGAGAATAGCAACAGAACAGCTTTTTGCTCCTTAGAGATCTGCCATTGTTTTCTTCTCTCCTTTATAGAGGAAAGATACGTTGCAAGCTCCTAGAGAGGGGAGAGAATGTGCTATTGATTGCCTAGATTGCTTGCTTCAGTTTTATGCTGCTGCTGCTACTACTACTATTTACACCATTGCCCCTCCTGGCTTTGTGTTAACCTCCCTCATGGAGCTTATGCATATTTCTGTTCAGCAAATGTCCTAGCTGTGCATTTTGACTGCCTTTGCCAAATTACTGTTTTCAGAACAGTTTCTACACACGTACAGTAGCTGACCAAATGTGAATACCTGTGTTAGGAATAAATAGGGTTTGTAAAATGCAAAGTTGTAAATAAACATCTCTGGTTTTACCCTTCTTCCTTTACTGTCTGACCTGTAAATTCTGACTTGTCGTGTAGTTGAGAAACAAGATGCCATTGAGGTATTGAAGTCATAGTGGTAGATAAAGTATAATAGCAAAGAAAACATGCAGGTTTCCAGCTATGCTCCTGCTAATACAGACTGCTTTATTTTTCAGTATCTTACGTATTTGATGATAAGACACCAATTTTATGTGCACTGCAATGTAGTGGAAGATTTCGTTAGCTCTCATAGTTCTTATGAGTTTAAGAACATTCTCTTCTCACCTGTTATTAACCGAAAGAGAGGATGTGGATGTTAGTTCAGGGTGGCTAGTGGTCTCTGTGCCTGTGAGCTCACGCACAAGAATAATGCTTGGCAAAACACTTGCCCATTCCTAAAGTGTGTTCCCCCATGCAGATCTGCTCTGTTTTGTGTCTTCTGTGAAATATGAGCAGATATATTTTGTTGCTTGCTGGGCTGTAGGGCATTCCTCTTTTGCTGACTACATGTTCAGGCTGGTTCATTCATCTGTCCAGGATTCCCTAATGCCCAGTAATCTATATTAAGGAATTTCTGGTTAGGGAATTGTAGAGTGTCTTTGTGAACCCATGGTGGCAATGCTGGAGGTGCTGACTCTGTAGCAGGCCTATGGTTTTGGTTTGGGCCTTTTTTAAGTAGAAGGCTATAATGTGTTCATGCATGTTTTGGCCAATCAGGAGTTCTGTGTATAACTCTTAAATCCTGATGTGACTTCATTTGTATTCCTCTGTTTTGGTTTCCATCTGTGAAATGTAACTGTGGCTCGATATTTATTTACCTTTTTTATTTTTTGAGTCAGTCTAACATGTGTCAAGACTTTTAAGTAATTACAGGTTTACTGTCCAGAACAAAGAACCATTGCTGACAAAAAAAGAGGTTACAAATGCAGGGATTTCCCCCCGATGTGACCTTAAAAACTTGCAAATGCATTAGATAAGAAGTTCACGTAGAAGTAGATCTGCTTAATACATGAGTGTGCCCAGAGTTAGCCATAGTGATGTTAGTGTGAACTGGTCAAAGGAAGGAGTTCGATGATATTTGGTAGGCAGAAGTGTAGACAAATTGACTTGTAAAAATACTGTAGAGTTTATTATTTTGGATGTTACTATGCATTAAGTTTTAAAGAATGTATGTGCGGCTAACATTTGATTTGGGGAAGATTTTCTAAGTCAACCAGAAAAAACTAAATTGAATTTATAATTGCACATGTCTTTAAACAAGGGTGCAAGTGAATGACAGGAAATAGGATGGGTGTTATGGTAAGGAGAATTGGTAACTGTTTGGCTTTTTAGATGCATAGTTTCCATAAAAGCTGATATAATGGCGGAATAGAAAAAGGATGCATCCTGTCAGCTTTAGGAGCTAGCACATTGAATATTAAGTGGCTTTGGCTGAAAAATGAATGCTATGCTAGATTGAATGATGAAGAACTTTTCAGCTTCCCAAAATGAAGATGGATTTTAAAGTAGTGAGGTTTTACATGTCTGTGCATTGTTCCTGAATTTACTCTATTCTCCATCTGTACTCAAGAAGGCGAGTGTATTAAATGGAAGACACCTTGTTGCTTGCCCCAGCGTTCCCATGCTCCTCTCCCCACACATCTGGGTGTTGAGCCAGGCTCCAGGCTCTGGCTCCAGTGCTGCACGCCAGCAGCTCTCTCAGCCAGATGCTCACACTCTCAGCTGGGCTGTTGAGGCTTTGCTTTGAGCATATTCGTTTGGTCCCATCCGAGCATCTTTGGTATGCTCTGGAGATCTAGCTGTAAGCATCTTTGCTGTCTGCAGAATAATGGCAGAGAAGAAAGCCTTAAGTATTAGTATCTTAAAGCGTGGGAGTTTTTTTTTTCTTAGCTGTTGTATGCTTGCTGTGTGTAAGTGTGGATTGCAACAGTTGATGGGAACCTTCTGGGGAGCCTACCTAGCTTGTTTTCCTTATTTAGGCCTTCCATTTTCCATCCTTCATTTCCTCTGAGGGCTGTCCTGGCTGGCCAGACTTGCTCCAGGACCAGCTGTTGAAGAAGTGAAGTTTTAAATGAGCTTGCTGCAGGAAGGAAGGAAGGAAGGAAGGAAGAATGGACAAGTGCTCCTCCAGAAACACTCCAGACTTGCTGTTGGGCTTCACACCTAGCTCTCCATGCAGCAATGCACACCGGCTGACTTCCAAGTCATCTGTGCTGACTCATTCTCTTTGTCTTGGACTAGGAGCTTCAGATGTCAAGGAAAAGCTACGTGACTGAAGAGAAAATAAAAAGCACTCAGATTTCCCACACTTCTGTATCTGGGTTCCTTGCCAGTGGCTGTCGCGTGAGATGTTGATACCGCTACACCCAGTCCTGCACAGTTGTGCCGGTGCTGGATGTACTCCAGCTCGTTGAAGGAAATACTGCTCTTTTTATCCCTTCCCTGAGGGCAAAAGTCCTTCCGTGGTCCATTTAATTACTGCAGGTTATTGTGATTGAAATTTCCACTATAACAACAGGTGCCAGGAATTGCAGTGTGGTTTCTTCTGAAGCCTGACCCAATGCTTACCGATTTTGCTGGCTTATTTGGGTTGGTCAGGAAGCTATTTCCCCCCTCCACTCTTACCAGCATAATTCTGTCAACAGAAGCCCAGGTGTAGCTGCACTTATTCCAAGCACGAAAGTCCTCTTGGTGCTGTTGCTAATCCTCATGCAGAGTCTTCTGCCAAAGTAAGCTGCGTCTTGGCTAGGCAATGGCGTTTACTGGTGTGGCAAAAATAAGCCATCAAATCCTTTCCAAGACCCTGAAGCAGGCACCCAGCACTTTCCCAGTGTGCGGATGAGATGACTGCAGAGTGAGCTTCAGCCTGGATTGAGTTTGTTAGCCAGAGCCATAACTTGAACAGCCCTTCCCCATTGCAGCAGGGCAAAGTGTCACGAAGGGGCTGTAAAATCCCCATAACTGATCTAGGGAAGATGTGGGAGCTGCATTGCAACTTCCAAAAGTTCAGTTTGCATTTCCCTCACCCTGAGCAGATTGGGAGTAGGAGACCAGTCTGCTAAGGAGGTTGTATGCAAGAGAGGTTTTGTCCCAGAGAGGTATGCCAGCTCCGCGGTGTTGGCAGGATATGTTAGCCTCTGTTGAGCTTGTATTGTCATGGGCTTGCTGTTATCGGTTCCTGAGCTAACTAGTCACGTCTAGACGGTGGTGTAACAATATACCATAAATCATGCTCAGGATCTTTCCAGCCTCGCACAGGAAACCTGGTGCTCTGCGCAAAGCAAATGTCCATAGGCGTAATCACAACAAGGCTGCATTCCTGTGTGCTGTGAGGGGTAACGAGTTCAGTGCCTACAGCATCTCAGCAGGTTATTGCTTGGAAGGAAGTTGAATATTTTTATTTTTGCATCGAGTAAATAACTTCTTTCTGAATTTTGGGACATTGCATTTTGTGAATGTGGATTTATAAGGGAGAGGAATGGGTTGGGGACTTCAGGACCTTCATCTTCTAGTGTGGTATTGCTGTCTCTTCATCTTCTAACACGGTGTTACAGTGTGTCCCTAGTTTCCAGATAGAGATCAGGTCCGCAGCAGGTAGCCTGTGCCTGCATTGGCATTGCCATTCCTTGATCTTACTCTAACATACAAGATGGGTCACAGGACTCCTTTCTCTTCAGTGCTGCATCTCTCCTTAATCTAACATCCAAGCCCAAACTGGTTAGTATTGCCAAGAGTCTTGAACAAGTCTTTGAAGAACAGAATTAAATTTTCTAACATCCGTGTGTAACTTACAGCCTCTTTAGCATCAAATAAGAAACAGCCTGAAGTTCTGTGAACTGTAATTTATCTTGTTTTTTGAAAGCAGTTTAGTTTTGTTTGTTTTTAATTTAAAAACTTGTTTGATTTCAAACCTCATTATTTCAGGCCCTAGAATATCTTGTGGGTTGGAAGAGGAGAAAACTTTTGCCCAACTGGTTTTCCAGTTAATAAAAGAATCTGTGGTTCAGATAATAGTCAAAGTAATTTCATAATTAGCACAAAGCTCCAGTGCTTTTCCTTTCTGTTTGAGTTGAAAATGCAACCGTGTAATCCACCTCTACAGGAAAAATTACATAAAACTGCAGGTTTTCTACTCTGATTCATCCTTATTTCACACATGCCTAAAAGGTTTTGAAATCTGATAAGGGTTCAGGCCCTCTTTGTTAGCAGTAAACCTGTTGCAAATAATACAGCCGTGTGTACGTGTGTTGACTTTTTGTTTACTCTTCTAAGCTCTCTTTGATCTTATCATGGCTTCTGGCAAGAGAAGTGACCAGCACGTACTAGAGTGCTGTGCTTTTTGGTACACCTAGGCATGTCTGCTTTGGTGGGACGCTCTGCAGCATCCTTGCTGCAGGGGCTGCTGCAGGGACCCTGTGCTGATACCAGCAGATTTCCGGAGGCTGACATGGGAGAGGCCAAGAAGGCTATCCCAACCATCTCTCTTCCAGCACAGCATTTTCTTACCACTTCATGATTTGTTTATCTGTTTTTCTGCTGGTGTCTGTATAAAAACCTGAAACTTTGAGAAGGGCAAGTTTCTTCTAAAGCATGTAAGGGTTTTGATGAGGTGTAGGACCCATTATCCCTTTGATGGAAATCCCAGGTGGAATTTTCAAATTTCCTGTAATCTTGTTCTTGGGAAACTCTTCTCATCTCCAACCAAAATCTCCTCTCCCTACACACAGTCCTTCCTTTTCTTACTTCTGTACCATTATGGAATCCTTTCTGCTGCTCCAACACGGCCATAGGATCCCCTCATTCCCTCTTCCTTTTTGGGTTCCCTGTGCCACACATACGTTCCTGGGGAGGTAACCTTACAGGGAAGATAATGTCTCACCTTTAGTCTATTGTGGGGCAAGTTCTCATTAAGACACAAGCTCTAGTGACGTGAGCATGCTCCAGTATTTGTACAGACACTTGCACAAGTGCAATTCTCTGTGTGTATTCCAAATTTTTTTCAGTTCTTCCTGGAAATAAATTATAATTGACTTTCCAAGTAAAAATGGCTACATTTTTATAATTTTTCCCCTCATCTTTATGCCAAGTGTATCTTGGCTCTACCCAGAGACCTGACTAAAAATGTTAAAACACACTTACCAGTGTGCAATGGCTATGTTTATAGCATCTGACTTGAATGTTTGCTTCATAGTCTGGGTTGTAACAATCTGATTCTCAGACTGCCATTGACGTCAGTTTAATAGGAAAATTCAAATAGAACCTGTATTAGATTTTCACTATTAAGTTAACAATAAAAACTTTCTACAGATGCCTTACGTAGACAAGGCTGTTAACAGAAATATTACATTAATGAAAATCAGGCCTCCAGAAACAGAGACTAGCTTATTTTTTTTAAATAAATAATTTTGTTTTCCATGTTCTAGTTCACAGAAATATTTCCTATTTAATAGTGCTCGTGGTTTAGATGTTAAGTATTGGGAGGAGGCAGCTCTTGGCCATTTGTGGTCATGTTGCAAATCTCTTAGCTTTTCCAGAGCTGGTGAGCTCCCCAAAGTCTTCATTTCACTGATTTCCTTGCTCCCAATCTCAGATTGCCCCCTTGGTTTCTGCAGCATACCATGTTTATCAGCTCTTTCTTAACCTACTTGGTCAAGGTGCTCACAAGGTACTGATATAACTGGAAAAAACTCTGGAGGTACCAGCTCAGGTCAAGACACTGCCTGTCAGTGTTTGTATTACTTGTAGTGGTCAGTAATCCCTGCCTCGAGGACTGTGGAGAGATCTGTGCGAGGAGATGGTGGGGAGGGGAAGTAACGCTGTTGTCCTCTTAGAGGTGGATAAATTCTGGCGTAGACCGGGTAGGTGACTTGCCCATACTTAAATCAGGAAATCCAGGCATGGACTTGCCAAAGGAGTTGCAGAGCATTTTGCCTCCCCTGTTAGCATTAATTAGCACTTCTGTGAGACATGACATGATAAAACCTTATCTTGCAGTCATTAGTAAAACAGACTCTTTCCCTCATCATGAAAAACGGCCTGGAAGGGACTTCTTGAAAGCTCGTTTAGTCTTTCCTCATCCCAGTGGTAGGACTGACTCTACCCAGCACGTTCCTAACCGATGTTTGTCTCAGTTACACTGGGGAAGCTCCAGCAATGGATGTCATTTGGGGAACCTGTTCTAGCACTTCAGTGCTCCTCTTCCACCAAGGCTGTCTGTACAGTCAGCCAAAATCTCCCAGCCTGCAAGCTTCCAGTGGGCATGCAGGGCTGTTTGTTCCATCTTTTTATTGTATATGATGGTTGTTGCCATGTCTCTCCTTGGTCTCATCTTTTCTTAATAGGTTATGCCAGCTTTCACAGTTTTCTAGACTTACACAATCAGTTCTTAAGAGTTTGCAAAGTCTTGGGAAGGTTGCTTGCAGGGTAATACTACGTAAGCGTAAGCCATTTCATTGCTTTTTGGCACAGCCTTAGATCCTGGTGTGGCCTTGACTGCACTTCATAGCAGCAAAAGATGATAAGCGAGAAGGGTTTTGGGGCTGCAGTTCCGTGACCAGCGTGCACCATCTGATTTTTGAATTGCATTTAGGGTGTGTGGCGGGAAACAGGTTTCTCATTATTTATGTGGTCTCTGACAGGGTGGTGACTCCTATTCAAAGTTAAGAGCCTCATAAAAGGCCTGGAGGGTTTGGCATATGCTTAAGGAATTGAAATTACCCCAGAAATACCCAAGTCATAGTTTATTAGCTTCATAGTTCAATTGCTGCCCAGAGAAAATTAGTTATACCATCCTACCAAGTTAAAAGTTTTTTGCAGGAGAACAGCTAGTTAAAATCAGATTACTTTGTTTTGGCAATTTAGTGTCTGTGCAAGACTGGCCAATGCTTCACATTACTCTGTGTGAAATGATCCAGACAGTTGGCACTTATCTGGGTGCCTGCTCTTTGAAAAAATGAATCTCCTGATGGCCAGGGCTTCAGTTACCTTGATTCTTGTGTTGAACACTGCATGTGGATGGAAGCAGAACAATGACCAGGTCTGGGCACATCATGTAAAATGTGAACTGTCTTTTCTCATAAGCATTTTAAAGAAAAATGAGTATTTTGGGGGGAGAGATAAAGGTGAACAAAAAAGGTTGAAAGAAAATGAACAGGGAGGAGACTTGGAAGAAGAGAAGGGGCTTAGCTGATGACTACACATACGTGCCTTAGTACTTTAATTCTCCCTTTATAGATAAATAACTCCCCTTTTACCAATGCCTTTACCTCATGTAGATGTAATATCAGTGGTGATTGAGCTGTTCTTGTGCAAGGTAAGTATATTTGTGGTAAGCATCTTTTCCACCATGCGAACTGCATCTGAATGAGGTTTGTCATGATTTAACTGTTTGAAGAGAGGAATTGTACCTCTGGGAGAAATGTATAAGGCCCATAGATATTTTTCTCTCTCAGGATACATTGTCTTGATCCTCAGATAAAGCTGCTACTAAAATGGATGGGAGTGGTGAACAACATCATGTGGTGAGTTGCAGTGGCTGGTGTAGTGTGGTGAAATCTGAGCCATTTCTTTATCTAAGTATCAGGGGAAGGGCTCACTGATGTCTCTTCTCTTTGTGGGGAGCATCACACAGTCACAGAACACCCATACCTGATGAACCTGATGGATCCCCAGAGCTCGCTTCCCTACAGCCTTGAGTAGAGTTAACAAAGCCTCTGCACAGACGCTGCTCTCCGTGGTGACGAGAGCAAGGGAGGTGTCCTGAAGGGGCCAGTCATGGTCCTCAGCAGGGATGGCAGGAGTCCCTGTGTCAGCTTCAAGCATGCATGTACATCTGTACTGTTGCCAGGGCGGATAAAACTGGGTGGCATCCCCAGAGTGGATGTAGACCCACTTGAGTGCCCAAGATGGCTGCATTACAAATGAACGGAGTAGTGCCATGCTGGCACCAGCTCTGTTTCCATGGTAGGCTTTGAATCTTCTCCATCCTATAACCAAAACACGGGCCCAGCCTAGCCTGCCTGCCGAGCTGAGGCTCTGTATGCAGCAGTGTATTTCTTTTTTAGTTGTATTTTGTCTTTGCCAGCTGAAATAACAAGGCTTTTAAGACACAGCCGGGTTATGCTACTGTGGTTTAGGGATTTGTATTACTTTAGCAGCGTGAGGCAGGTACGCTGCACAAATGGGCACAAAAGGTGGCATTAAAGGCTTTGTCATGAACTTTCAGTGTGTGGTAAGGGCAAATGAAGGGTGCTTTCTATCTGTCCTGCCTCCACCCCCTCTTGAGAGCCCAGGATTTCATGAGGTATGTTTTGGATGAATGTAGACTTGCATAAACACAGTTATTTTGCTTGTCTGCCGCTGAGATGACAGTGTTCCATTGAAATGTTTGACAGCCTGAAGTAACTGACAATTATTTCACATGTGCAATGTTTATCTCCATGGTACGCTGTGTGACAGCTCACAAGTGACACCGACGTTCAGTGTAAGTCGCGCTGTTCCTCCCATCAGCTGTCCTGGTAGCCTGCAACATTTTAAAAACACTCCCTGGTTTTTTACCTTTGAACAGAGGCTCTCTGTTCAAAGTCACGTTAGGTAACTTTGTGTTTCCTTACCCTTTCTCATCCCCTGGCAGGACAGTATGCAAAAGTGCATCGGGAAGAGGGGACTGGGGCTTTATATATTAGTAAATTTTGAAACCAATGTTCTTAATTTTGACCACATTGGTTTACTGGAGATCTTGTGAAAGCTCGTACATATTTATTTGAAAAGTTGAAAGGACCAACAGCATCTGTTAATGTGACTTGGGGGTAAATACAGCATAGGTCTTTTGACACAGCCCTGCAGGAGTAGCTGAGTACTGTCATCTTGTTCTTTTCTTATTCCACTTGCAGATTCCCATATAACCATGAAGATCAGTGGCCTAACTTAAAACACCAAGGGGCTTGAAATTGATTTAAACCTTTGTTAGGAACGTATAATCATCTACACTGAATCTTCTTACGATTTCTTTTGCCTGTGTAGTTACGTAGTCAAACTCTTAATTTGTGCTCTGTTTGACTAGGGATGAGCTTTTATCTCAGGCAGGTAATGCATGTGTTGCACAGGCACTTCAAATATAAACTGGCTACACAATTGCTGGGGAGATGCTAAGTGCTTATTAGGAAAGTGATTAATAGTGTATTTGCTGTAAAAGGCACAAATATCAGAAGGCAGGTAGTCAGTTTGATGGCAGGTGGGAAATACTGCTTTTTGTCTGTTATATTATACTTTAAAAAAACAAAACCCCCTTTCTCCTGTTTACCACTTACAGTAAAATGCAGACTGATCTGTTTTCAAGTCAGATTGGCTTTCTGGTTTTCATGGTTAAGTACAGTGCTTTGCATTATAAAGTCAGAGGCAAGCTGTAATACATTTAGTATCTGTTTCCTTTTACAAAGTTAATTCTTTGAATTTTTGGCAAATTGACTGTTCATTTCTCAGTGTCACCTTAATCTACAAAACAGATAGTGAGCAGCTCCTTCATTTACTTTTCTTCCTCTTTGTTTAAAGAAATAGAAGAAAAAGTACAGTTTGCTGAGATCTTTTCTGAGTTTATCCATATTGTCTGTATGACAAACATTGTTTTCTGTGTCTGCAAGGCGGTATTAAGTTTTTACCATCAAAGGTATTGTTAAGGCTGTAGGTATTGCCATGGTGAGATTTTCCTCTATACTGACATTTAGGTAGAGTGTAAAATGCAGAGTCTTTTATTAGTAAGCCAGATGCCTAGTTTGAATGCGGCTGTGGATTTAACTTACTGTGCTTGGCATAAGAGGACTCTCCTAGGTCTGAATTATTCCAACCTTAAAAAAAAATTCCTAAGAGATGTTGCAGCTATTTAGACTGAAAATTAATATCTCTCCTATTAGCAGCTGAGATTTATTTTTATGTTTAACTAGTTGGATCTTTTGTTCATGAGAATTGGCATCCTGCTGTGGCATGGTATGTGTCCAGTAGTGAATGTGAACCTACATTGTAATGTCAGGGCAGAGACGGCAGTGTGATTTATTACCAGACTGGGCAACTGTTGATCTTTGTGAAGCTCAGGCAGCCCACAGAGGTTCAGGGATGGGTGACCTTGGATTTCCGTCTCCTCCTGCAGAAGTGAAACGTGGGGCAGAGCCATGTTGTGGGGGGCTGTGTCATGTCCTGGTGCTGCTCTGGGGGTCTGGCATGGCATGGCACGGCACGAGCGACTCCATCCGGGCCTGGCAGCAGGCCTACGCGGGTGGCTCTGGTCAAGCCCAACTTGCACCATAGGTGTTGTATCAGCAAATTATTTTAATAATGGCATTTTTCTTTTGCGGTGTGGGGAATGACGCAGTTGCATGTTTTTAATATTATCTGCAGTGAGCATATTGAGAGCATTGTGTTTTTCTTCTTTTCCTAATCCAACCGGCTGACTACAGTGCTGGTTTAGTTCAGTGCAAAAGTCGGAACTGAGGGCGGTATAATTTGACAGTTAAGGTTCCCCAGCTGCCGATCACTGGCGATACATGAGCCACCTCAAAGCAGTCGGTGAAGGCTGTTGCTGACTGCGTGCCTCTGAGCAGTGGCAGCCTGCTGGGCTGCGGTGACTTGTGCCTCTGCAGAAGTGGCTTCCCCTTTGCTCTCAGCAGCTACTGCAGAGCCGCAGACAGTGCTAGGATCCATTTTGTCTGCTCAGGATACAGGAGCGAGGCCAAGCACGTTGTCAAAAGCAACTAGGCGTGAGCTCGTGCTACGTGAAAACTTTTGAGGAACAAAATCCATAGTACTCAGGATGTTTGAGGTAACCAGAGGCTCTGTTACCCTGGGTAATCACAGTAAAACACCACCTACCATCACGGAGGTTGTTCTACTTTATTTCCTGTTTTTCAGGATGGTAGCATGCTTGCAGTAATTCCTAGGTGGTCTCTGTGTGTGGTGATGTCAGCAGCTTGGGGAATTAGCTTTGCTGAAGTTTACATCTGCTGACTCATCGGTTTAAAGAAGTTGATTCTTAATTTGCAGTGGGTAATAATTTTTCTCCCCTCATACAACAGTTGAGGAGAAAGAGATGGTTATGAGGTTTAGCAGGGGCTGCCATAGTACAGGGTTTCCGTGCAGTCATTTAACTTACTGCATATTTTAACGGCTGCAAGATACAGAAAAGCCTCAGTTTCATGGTTCTTCCTGGACCTGGTCCAGCTTTTGCTGTGAAAGTACAATTCAGCAGAAGCCCTTTTAGAATATTAATTTATTTTTAGTATCCAAGAGTTCTGCATGTGGTATCCTGCATCCTCACAAGAACAGTCATAGCAGTGGTTCCTTGGCACTAATGAATGCCTTGATATCGTTGTTTGGTTTTTTCCCCCGCTGTTTTTTTCATTGGATAGCAGAAAGTAGAAGCACCCTCTGCTTTCCTGCCCTTAAAATCCAGTTTTGCTCTTCTCTCCCTCCTCCCAACACCCCTTTGGGAACAAGAAGGAATGGTGTCTCTGGCAAAGAAACAGGTAGGGTTTGGTTGGTAAGTGGAACTGATTTGATTAAAACTCCTTTTCAGTCTCATAATGGATTCATTCAACAAGGCAAAGGAGTAGAAATGTGGCTTCTGATTCTTTGGGTTTTTTTCTTTTTTTTTTTGCCTTTCCCTTTCCTTTTTTCCTCCCCACAGTCAATGGGAGTAAAATGACTTCCTAAACAGAATGATTTTTCTCCTGACAGTTTAAAAAAAAAAGGCTATGTTAAAATTTATTTTATGTCTAATTTTGATTACCTTGTCTTTGCACTCCTGAAAATATTAGAGCAACTTTGAGTGCGTAACATTTGATCTAGATGCATGCCAGTGTAACAGTGAAGACTGCAGATCTATCTAACACTACCTGAAACCTCACAGGCATTGAGCAATACAAACTTAATACTACAGAACTCTGATTCCCATCCTAATTAGCTCATGGTCTTGTATTATTAGTTTTACTCTGCCAGTGCATTTTGGTTTTGTTATCTTGGCAATTGCTGACAATACTAGCGTTACTCAGAAAACTTGGATTTGAAATTTTGTTGAAATGTTTTTTCTTTTTGGAGCCAGAGTCTTCTGCAAGTCTCATCAGTGTTGATAATGTTTTTTTGGGGGGGAATATGTTTGGAAGAGAGTTCTGTAGAAATTCAGAAAGTGTGTGCACGTGAGTGTGCAGATGTGTGGTAGGCAGTTAAGGGACTGGCTTGAGATGTGGAAGACTTGGTTCAGCTTCCTGGTCTGTGTGGTACAGAGTGATGTAGGATGGAAAACTACTCTCTGACCTTTGAATTGGGTGGAGTAAAAACTCAATCAGTTGTTTCTTACCATCAGGAGATTGCTCTGACTAATGGTTTACTTTCTTGAACTGGAAAGCAGGGATTTTTCTTTTTCAGAATGAAGCTGTCACACCAGGATCAGCTGTAAACATTGGGCAGAAAACCTGGTCTTGCAACAGATGGGATGAGTCGTGTGAATAAATCTGAAGGAACTAAACACAAGAGTAAGATAGTTGTTTATGGTACTTATATAGTGCCAAAGAAAAATATGTACACACTGAGACATGGGTAAATCTAAGCTGGTTTCCTTACCAGAAGTAATACGACTTCTCTGACTGAGCAAATGAACCTTGGCTCACTCTTCAGCTATATTGTTTTAGGTATTTGAACTAGCTCTGTACTGCACTGCATCAAGTTAAGAAGACATAATCCTGGGTCTTAAAAGATTGTGCCTTTAGCTATGTGTTTTTATACGCCCGTCCAGAGGTGGAAAATGGATGCCAATATCTTGTGCTGTCATGCTTGCTGGAAAAGATGACTTCCCACTTAGGTTGCTGATATTTTGGTTCTTTATTGTTGCCCTGAGAAAAGAGCTGCACTGCCCATGGATTGCTCCGAGTTCAATGGAAAATTGTACTCTCTGACTTAATGTAGTTTAAACTGAACAACCCTATGGCCGTGTTATGACTCTGCTCCATCAGTATGCGTACCTGATCCATTCCCTATCTATTTGCATTTTTGGGCATCTTTTAATGCCAGCATAATTGTTACTTAACTTCCTGTCTTCACATCTCTCTGCAGGAATGGATAGGTCAACAGATTACATGTACACAAAGTCAATGCACATGCTGAACATGGATGAGAAGTCCAGAGCAAAGCAGAACAGCTTGTTCTCTATTTTAGAATTGCGAAAGGGCAATGATTTACTCAGTGTCTGTAGTTTATAATAGTTTGTTCTCTAATCCACATAACTACTTCAAAGAGGTAGAATTTGTTGTGCATAGGTAGATGTCTGACACAGCAAGTTGAATGTTGACATTGTAAGAATCCTGACTCCAGTGTAATCATCTCCGTGCAAACCCTCTGACAGCATCAGGTTGGTTGTTTGCTTAGAATTGTTGTAGATTGCTGATTTTTTTTTTCCTTACCGCTAGTAAGTCAATGCATATTCTCTATGTGTGCATATTGCCATATTGTGCAATATAGTGCATTCCTTTCCTTGGGGAAATGGCCCTAACTATGTAACTAGAGACTTTATAAATTCTGTAGAACAGCCGTGCTCACCACGGCAAGGACTTTGTTTACTTCCACATTATTTATTCATGTATTCTTTTTCTAGCCTCCTCCAAGTAACGGTGACATACTTTTTTTTTTTNTTTTTCCTGAAACTCCTTTGGTGGAGAATTCAGCCTTCCCCATGCAACACCACATTCAGAGGTTTCATGACTCATTTGTAGTTGGAATACCTGCTGGGGCAGCATGAGGGGCTTGGATGCAATAAAATGAATCACCATGACAAGCTCTATGTAAGAGCTGTTTGGTAAATGTTCTGATACAAGAGAATGNGATACAAGAGAATGCCAAATGAAACAATTCCTTCCTTCCTTTGGTCTGAGAAGTCACTGCCCTGAAGATGAAAACAGTTGATCATTAATTCCTTAGACATGTTAAAAAAATAATAAAAAACTGAGGATGCTTCAAGAGTAGGTGCTTCTTTTTTTCTATACCGGTTCTTGCGTTATGCTGTGGTATTGCAATCTCTGTAGAAAAGGCTGGGTTTAATCACTGGCTTTAGTATTCAGGCTAAGATCTATGTTGACAGTAAATTTTTGGGGGGAGTCATTAAGCATTCTTGCGGGTGAAATGGAGAAGATCTTTTTTAACAACTTCTCATAAGAGGGTTTGTACTGTTAGAAGCCAGGGCTCCATCCCGTTCTGTATAGCTTTTCAAGCTGTGGTCAGTAGCATTTGATGCTGCAGACAAGGGTGAGGAAGCCTAGCAGCACATTTNTGCTAGTAAGTCAATGCATATTCTCTATGTGTGCATATTGCCATATTGTGCAATATAGTGCATTCCTTTCCTTGGGGAAATGGCCCTAACTATGTAACTAGAGACTTTATAAATGCTGTAGAACAGCCGTGCTCACCACGGCAAGGACTTTGTTTACTTCCACATTATTTATTCATGTATTCTTTTTCTAGCCTCCTCCAAGTAACGGTGACATACTTTTTTTTTTT
>VYZV01036577.1:30678-63976 GCA_013401275.1 Pandion haliaetus | reverse complement strand
ACAAGGGTGGGGAAGCCTAGCAGCACATTTGAAAATGGCTGGATGGTTTTTTTTTTTTTTTTTTGAAGCAGCTCTGTGGACTGAGTAGATCCACTTCAGCCAGTCAGTCTTCCTGGGATTGCAGCATAATGGTGAGATGGCAGTGCACCCCTCTGCTCTCTTCTCTTAGCAGTTAACCTATTTAGCTAGCACAGTGGTCTGAGTGAATTTTGGTAAATGTTTCCATTACCATTATATAGCTGTAGTATGCTTAACTCAGCGAGCATCATTAAAGGGTATTTTTTAATTAAGTGCGCTCTCTCTCTTGCGCTCTCTCCCTCTCTCTCATCTTTATTACCAATGATCCTTCAGTTCTGTAACTAGAGATGCCTGAAGCTGGAAACTGTTTAGAAAAAGATGTTGTTTTCCTTTTCTCAATGAAAATGTAAACACGTGGGAACTGGACAAAGTATATCTCAACTTCTTTCATAACAACTAGGAAGAAAATAAGTTCTGACAACTAATTTTATTCTTCTGATGGAGGGGATACAGCTGGCTGTCTTGCTAGCATGCTGCACAGTGCAGTGCTTGTGTTGTCATCTAGTGCTGCAACATAAAACGCATTGCATTATTAAGCTACAAGTCTAGTTCTAAAGGGCATCACCCTATGAACCAGGTGATGAGACTTAAAGCATAGTCAGAAAATAATTTGAAATCACCATTAAAAAGTAATGAAGCAATTTCTAAGGCAATGTATTGTTTTGTTTGGTTTTTTTTCTTGAAATTAATGGTGTTGGTATTGCAGATTAAGCATTCTAGTGAATTCCCACAGAGAAGCCCATGGAGAGTGAAGTAACTTAATTCTGTGCCCACCCAGGCATTCGTTTATTGTTGGCATTGATTATGTGATAGATGCAAACCTGAAGATGAACTGTGGCCTGGTTCCTTTGTTCTAAGGCTACTCAAATGTTTTGTTACCTTTTTTTTATATTTTATCTAAAAACTCTTGGGATAGCAGATCAATGTCTCTCCCCCTCATCTCTTGCACTGTGGTCCAATCTAACCTGTGAAATAGTTTTACATCTCCTTACATGCATGGAAGAGAAATGCCTTTGGACTCATCAAATGGATGATCACCTTCAGTAAAGCTACAGAAAGAATGGGCCCTATATCTATCACTTCCATCAGGAATAGTTTGATTCTACAAAAAATCACTGTTGGAGAGAAAATATTGCACAATAAAAACCACCAAGGAGTTAGCAGTTAGGAAACTAGCTTAAAAGAATCATGAGCATTTTTTTTAAAGCGGGTAGTGTTGTTTTCTCCTCTTCTGGTTTCTGAGCCTTTGAGGAACTTGCAAGTCATATTTTTGAGCTTTTTAAAATTTTTTATTATTTTTTATTTTTTTCTTCACAAGCATGAGAACTTGAGATATCTTTTAGAATAAACAAAACAAAAATCCTGCAACTGGGACCCCTGGATTGACAGAGTCTTACAGTTCCAGCAGCTGAAGCTTTAGGAAAAATATGAAGCTTGTAATAATAGTCACCCCACCCAAATGGGTTAATGTCTGGACTTCAGTTAAATGCAAGATATGGTAATGGGAGCAAGGCTGTGAGCCGAGTTCCAATTACACATGCTTATTCAGGCAGACAAAAATTCAGTAAAGGGAGTGCAAAGGAATTGGGCAATGATAGGATGTGTGAAGTTTGGAGAAATTCTTTCTTTGATTGTTATCGTTCCCTTCCTTTCTTCTTAGTGTCTTCGCTATTACATCAGCATTGCACCTCTGATTCGCCATGTTGCATTTGCCTTTCCTTGCTTTTAGGAATAGAAAAGTGCATAGATGCCCTAGCCTCTAAACCTAAAGGATCTTTTCTTTCTCCATCTGTTCTATCTTCTGCAAATCAAGCTTGTTCTTATGATCTTCAGGGAACTGAGGGAGTGGGGTGGGTTGTGATGCCACATATGCCAAAGGGTCTGCAGAGTTAGTGTGGTTGGGATGCAGAAGGAAACGAGGATAATTTCTTGCTGCAGTGGTAACTGTTCCCTTTTTTGCCTTCTGAGGCAGGTGTTTTGATTTGTTTGTTTCTATTTGGTTTTGTTGGTCTATGCCAGGAGCAGCTGGAGAACTGGTTCCAAAATACTTTCTGATGAGCACACTTCTGCAGCTGGATTTCCATTCAGTTCACAACCCACAGCTCTTCTCTCTCCCTCCCTTCTGGCACCCAGGACCGCCATGAGCCACTGCCATGAGGTGGCTCAGCTCTCTTGAACACATCTTGGAGTAGATGGAAGCACCTTAGGTGTGACATGCTCTTCAGTAAGAAATAGTCTTTAGGCCCATATTATCTTGGACAACAATTTGGTTAATTGTAGAGAAGCAAAACAAACCTGTTCCCAAGCACAGTAGCATTTGCCCCTCTTTTGCTGGAGTGAATAATTGCTATGCAGTCAAACTCTCACTTCTCCAGTCCTTAACGAGTGATAGGTATAACGACCTTCTGTAGTATAGGCACAGATCAACGTCTAACAGAAACTCATGAAGGCTGACTTCAGCACTTGTGTTGATGGAGCTATATCTGTGACAATGAACTGAATTATTGGAGCTGTGTGATGGAGTTCGTACATTTAATATCCTCTGACATGTAGCTTATTTGAACAGATGCCAATAACTTTGTAGTCTTTCTTTTCCTTTCACCCAGGAATTCAGTAAAGGACTTCTTTTGATTACTTGATGTGAATTGCCTTGTTTCCGAAGATGTGGGAGTTCTTCCTTCCTAAAAATTGGAAGGAGCAGTATGCTTGCAATGAATGCTCAGAACATCAAAAAAATCAAGCCCAACCAAGAAATGCTTTGTGTTTCCTATCTAGATGCTCTGCTGTGGGAAAACATGGTCATGTGTAAGAGTCCTTCTGTCCAGTTCCTCCTGGTAGTTTGGGAGTGTTTTGGGGTTTTTTTTCTGATGTCTTTCGGTTTCTCTTAGCCCTCTACCTTTTTGCTGGTGTGTGTGACAGACACCTCCTAAGTCTTTCCACCCCCCTGAGGAGTAGCTGCTTAGTTGGTGGAAGATAATCTTTTGCATAAAGCTGCTTTTCCTTGTGGGAAAATAATTTTCTATTGTTTCTGGTGGTTTGGTTTGTTGTTTGTTTTTTTTTTCCCCGGAAGTGTTGCCTTAGCATGGAAGAAGGAAAAGATCTAGTATTTTGTAGTTCAGAATTGCTCTGTGTTAAACCTCATAAAAGGGTTATCTCTGCCTACTCATGGCTTTTGTACTTTTTAATTAAATGAACAAAAAAAAGTCAAAGTCTTTGTTGTCACCCCAAAATATTACATTACTAAACTTGCTGTGAATTTCCTACAAATTGCAACATTGTATCAGAGCTGTAGCTTAATCAAAGGGCAGGCTGATGAGCACATCTTGTTAACCCTCTGATTCTCTGGGTTTGGGACATAAAATACTTAACACCAGTAAATAGCCCATAGTGGTGCTCGGAAATCTTAACCAGCTGTTGACCCAGTTAGCCCAATAGCAGATGACTGAAATGGCAATTGCATCCGGGACGTGCAGTAGAGGGATGCATGGTGCAGGTAGTTTATTAGCACCTGTACTCCTGAGGATCGTGTTGTGGGGTCCTTAACGAACACATTAAAAATAACTGAAAGCTGATAAGCTATTTATGTAGGAGAAAAGAGCGAGTGAGCAGCAAGAGGGTTGACTTAGAGAGGTGAAAACTGCGTTTAAGCATAATGTGCTTTTACTTAGTCTTAGTGGTGAAAGACAACAGCCAGCCTGTGATTAAAATCTGGCAGGGCAACCCTACGGCTCCTTCCCCCACCTCCTTTGAGGCTGGCCCTGTTGCTCTGCCTGTCTTGCTGGCCCTTTCACTTCCCCTGTTTCGAAGTCCTGCCAGGAATAGCACATTTTATATGATGCCAAATGTATAAATTCCTTAGACCACTCGGTCTGGGAGGAATGTACTAATGGTGTGGCTGACTGAGTTTTAATCTGGGATGTTTTTAATTTTCAGACCATGTTAATTTATTTTAATCTGAAAATTACAAGATTCGTTTCAGTTCTCCAATTTGTTGCTTCTATTAGTACTTCTTATTTGCCCTTTTTTTTTTTGAACCATTAACTCTTTCCAGTCTGCAGTCACACCTCCTTTTTCTATCTTTGATAACTGATAAAGGAGCTGTGTAATGCAGTAGATTGTGAATCACCTTGAGATGGCAAGACCAATGCATGTATTCTGGTTGGTTTGTGTCACACATGATTTTCATTCTAGCAGCTGTTTTCTAAACATCCAACTGGGGCTCATCTCCAGATTGTTAGCACCTATTCAGAAATGCTCCATTCTGTGGGATCCAATTTTGGTTTTTTTTGCTGTTTTATGGTCCTCCTTGCTGGAAAAAGAAGGTAGACTACAAGCTGCGGTAGTGACGGAACACCCTGTGGTATTTTTGTTTTTCGTTGACATAAGGTCTAGTTTTGGAAATTTCCTTTTAGTCAGTTCAAAGATTTTTATTTTACACTAAAGCCATAGACATCACTTACTATCACTGCAGTATCTACTTACAGCGTGAAGCAACTGACTTTACTGACTGAAACTGGTGTCTTCAGTCCTAGCTGCTTGTGCAAACTGAATGGGAAATAATAATTATCTGAATGCCTCCCCTGAGCTCCCAATAAAGAATTACCATTTCTGGAAAAGCTTTTGACCATATTGAAGTTCTTCATCCCTCTCTTACGTAGTTTTTGCCTGTGTTAACTCAATTCACACAAACATACTTGCTTTTTAATTATGGTTTCTTCCCAATAGCTGTCTTTTCTTCTTGACTGCTGTAACAGGAAAGTATGACTGTGACAAAACTTCCACTGTGATGCAGTTAGCAGGTCTATGATGCAACTGCACCAGTCAAGTACAAACAGTTGATCAGACAGCATATTTATTAAAGCACTGCAAACCTCGACCCACAGACTGCATGGGTCTGTGCCCTCCCAAGGGCCGCCTGAACAGCCCTGCAGCTCCAGCAGCCCCGGCAGTACGGTCAGAAACTATAACAGAGTTGCTGTCTGAACATCGGGGCTGGCTGTAGCAATATGTGCAGCAACCAACCTGGAAATACAGGCACCAGTAAATTTATTGTTTCCTTCAAAGGGTGGTGCCAGCACAGCCAGTCAAAACCTGGAATTGGGAGAGCCTTCTACAGTAGATGTAAGTCAAGGAGCTTTGCAGAAGGGGGATGTATAAATCTTTGACTCCTGCATGTCAGTTGGATTTTTGTGCTGCCTTAGTTTTATCGCACATGTAGTTGATGGGGTCTTTTTTTTTTTTTCCTCCCCTTCTTTTTCAATGGGCCCTTTTCCAGCTCTTGGTATAGTCTCAACTCTGTTTAAATTCTTTCTTACGAATGAGAAGATCTTTTGCTGTTTTTAGCCTTCACAGACTACTGACTCGTTGCTGACGTAGAGGCTGCCTGCTGGGTGCCAGTACAGGCTTCATATTGGCTGATGGAGAGAGACAAGCTCTACTTTGTTCTGTGCTTTTTCAAACCTTACCACCAATATGGTGGGCAGATGGCAGAAACATGAGCTCTGTGTAAATGAAACCATGGTGCTTGCTGTGAGAAGGGTTGAGGGATGGAGAGCTGATGGCCTGTGAGGAGGAATGGCTTGCTGAAGGGCAGTGAAAGCCTGGTGTCCTGAAATGTCCCATAAAGGGGGGTGTGTGTGTAAAATTTTTAACATCTTCTGAAAGCAGCTAATTGTGGCAGAAACTTTGACCAAAATTGTCACACATCTGTTGAATGTAATGAAAAGCAGGGGCACCACCATGCCCCCAGTTATGCTGGGGGAGGACGAGATTTATATTACTTTCCTCTCTAATCACATATCCTGGTCTTGTAATGACGCTCTTGATGAGGCCACTATAATAGGTGGGCAAAACAATGTTGCCTGTGCTTTTGTCCTGCAGAAATTGCCTGTTTACAGTACATGGAAGATTTAGTACAGCACGTTGTGACCTTGCACATTACGTAATTACGTAAATGCCTCCGTGGCGCCTGTTTAAATGCTTTTCTGTGCTGTTAGAATTCTGTGGATGGACTAATTCATTCTAGTCTTCATCAGATGACAATTCAAAGGGCGAAACACACCACTGCCAGTAGGGCAGGACAGCCAGCACATTTGGAAAAACTCTTCAGCTGTATGCTCATCTTGGTTACGGTTGTCCCTCTGCCAAGTTGTACCATTTTGGGGGGTGGAGGAGGCTTTCATGTAATTTTTCTCACTGGAGCAGTCTAAGATGACTTGTCCATGTGTACTGTTTTTGTACATAAATACATAAATGTTGGAGCATTGGAGTGGTGGTAAGGAGGAGTATACANTTTTTTTTTTTCTTCTTTTTTCCTTCAGACACTTCAGGCCGACCCCTTGCCTCTGGAGGCTCAAACCATATGTGTCTCAAGAATTGGCTCAAGTAAAGCTAAGACTAAATTCCTTGAGTGCTTGCTATAGCTCTCTTAAAAATCAGCATCACTCAATTGACAATACAGCGTTAAAGCAATATCAGTCTTAAAAGTTTGCATGCTAGAAGAAACCCGGTAATATTTTGTGTGGCAGAGCTGCCCGGCCCCCCTTGGGACAGGCCATTGCCCTTCTAACCTGAGAAGTGGGAGTAGAGGGATTTTTATCCTAGGACCTTAAGCTGTTGGTGCCCAAGTCACAGTATGCTGCCCCAGGGGGAAAACTCCTTGTCATCCAGAAGCAGGATGATTTGGTTGAAGCTGTACTAATACGTGCTGTACAAACAATTGTTTTGACTGTGTAATTTTTTTCCTGGCTCTTCTGTTCTGTTTAGGCAGCTAGACACAAAAGCTGAAACTGGAACAAGGCTACATGGTTAACAAAGCCTAAGTCAATTACTTTCTTTGTTGTACCACCATCTTCGTTATTTTTTTTTCTCCTTAACTAAGTTAGATCAAGGTGAAGTCAAAGAGGAAAAGATGCTGTTGTAATTTATTATCCTCTTGAAGACAAACATGGAATAGTCCTATCCCACTCTCCCCATGCTCACAAAAGAAAAGAAAAAAGAAAAACAGAAAGAAAAGGGTTGGGTCAAGTTAGCAGGATTGTTTTACTTCTTCCATTGTGTGTGCTCCTCTGTATGGAACTTCATGCTGTATTACAGCAATTTACACTGTGACAGAAAGTGTTCAGAAGCCCTGTTTTGAGTAAATGTTTAACTTTTGATAAATGCTGTATTGTTCTAGCCAAACAGCAGTACAAACATGTCACCATTTGGTGCCTTTCCAGCATGCACACCTTGTTCTTCTGTGATGCTATTGTTAAACTTGAATGAAATCAAGGTACATTAGGTGCTCATCTGAAAGATAGACATGGAATTCAGCCAGCAGTCTTCATAGTCAGGTTCATCCTTGGTGTAAGATTTTCACTGCCCATGGAGCAATGAACTGGTCCTGTTATATATCTGTTCTTGCTAGCTGTGTCTGAGAACAGGCCCATTTTTCGTCACATGGTCCCATTGATCTGGAACCATCTCTCTTGTCCATAAATCTGTGGTGAGTAGAGATACCATCATACTGTTTTCTCTTCTGTCCAGATGAGACCAGAAGGTGGAGTGTCCAGGTGATACTCCTCACTGACATATTGCTTTGGTACTCAAAGGCAGAGATGGACTGTGTAGAATTGTGAGCGTCCCTAAAGGTGTGGTGAAGAGCTCTGATCAAGCAGATCAGCAGAAGTGAGTTGCATTTGGGGGGTAGACAGGGAAAGTAAGGATGCTTCAGAGGTCATAAAGTAGAGCTACTGTTTCAGGAAAGGGAAAATGTTTGGTCTAGCTGGTGGTTGCCTCTAAAAATACTTTAAATATCATCTGAGTCAAAAGCAACAGACAGGCTATATGCATATTTACCAAAAGGAGAAAATTAACCACCAGGCATCTTGCCTTTCAGAACATTTCACTGTAGGTGGAAAACATTGTTATCCTCCATGTCTGTCAAAATTTCCCATGACAAACTTGATTAGAGTAAATCAGCAACTGTGAGTCCAAAAGTACATTCTAGACCTGGCAGCAAATGTGTTAGAATAGCTCCGATACAGAGGTTTCTGTATCATCTTTCCCTTTCTGCTGTCAGGCTGTTGCTTCCTATTTTCTGGAAGCAGATTCAGGAGCAAAGCATGTTCATGGGCAGAAATCATAGTAACCCCTTAGAGCAAATAGCTTGATCGTGAGGCACAAGAATGAGTACTCATAAAAATGGACAGATCTATGCTTTAAGCCAAAGCTATTTGGTATGTTTAAACAATGTCCTTGAATATGGAAAAAACTATTTCTGACTGACCGTTGTGCACTGATGACAGAATTGAGCTCTCCCCAAAAGAGGGCTGGACTTGCTGAAAACAAGACAATAAGGACAAAAACCTGCAGCATATTAACCTAGTACAAACAAGTAATGTACAAAAAATAATTACGGAAGTTCCAGCAAAAACATATCTTAGTGACAATTTTTTATATTACTGGATATTTGTTCTTTGAACCAATGAAACAGTGCTTCAAGGGTGATTATTTTTTTTTAAAGCTAGTAAGTGTAGTTTTTGTAAAACACAAATTTCAGCAGTATTAAAAAATTTTTAGACAAGACTGCAAAGTTGTCTAGAAGAGATTTGCCTTTTGTCAAGAAGCCGAAGCAAGAAAACCTTCTACAGCTTGGATTTTCCTGGGAATTTGGTGGTGAGTAATCCACGTTAGTAATCCAATCCTTACACTTCCACAGCACTGTAAATACAACTAGAACAGGGTACTCTTAAGTTAGGACATTTTTATTTTAGCCTTTTTTCCGCATGAAAGCAGGGCTGTTTAAGCATCGGTAACATGCATATGATTACAGTATAATGAAAAATTTCTCATGCTCCTTGCTGTTCTTCAGTCAGCTGGTGGAGGTTATATGGAGGAGTGGATTTACCCAGCTGTTGCATCACCAGCACGTGCTAGTGCAGGTGTAACTTACTCTTGAGTACACAGTCTGAACATCTTTTGCATCTGAATTTGGTGGTGATTTGCTGTGGGCTTGAGGTACTGCAAGCTTTCTTCCTACTGTAATAAATCAATATGTTGTTTATGATTCTAATTGATGGTCCTCTCTTTCTTAGTGTGTTGGGTGCTTTCTATACTTCATTTTTGCTTCTATATGGAAAAATACTTTTAAACATGCTTTTAGGTTTGATCAAATGGGCGTCCAGTATTGCTTAAAGAAAAAGCCCCCCCCTTTATCCTCATTCCATTTTCTCAAATATTAATGTATTAGTGCATTATCCATTTCAGAATTGCTCTTTTCTTTTCTTTGGAAGCAAAAGATCATCATGATTTGATGATGATGCTTCTCAATATAAAATTGTCTTTATAAAACGCTACATAATAAACAAATTACATCTTAAAATACTCTGTGGGACCATCTGATAACTTGGACAGTATGTAAACAGATCAATGTCTTCATGCAAACCTTAAAAAGAGCCATTCAAAACCAGTGGGGCTATATATCTGAAAGAATATGTTTCATTAGGAAAAAAGTATCATAGGCTGAAGCTTAAGGTGATAAACTTGTGTGTTTATTTTCCAGTCCAAATCAGTACTGGTCTGGCCATAGTCACTGTGTTCCTGGCTGGGGCTGGATCACAGTGACAGCTTTCACGGTTTGGGAATTCCCAACAAGACAAGCTCCTCAGTTCCATGCCTGTGTAATGGAAACCAGTCTTGGTTTTGTTGTGGGAATGTGCCTATGAATGTGTAAAGAAGGGTATGTATGTGTGAAAGAGTGTTCTGGCTTAAATCTGGGGAAAGATGATCCCAGAAACTTGGGAAGTATTACCAAACCTGCTGGTCTTCCCCTCACTGCAAATGCCAGGTGTGACTCTTTGATCTTTATTAATGTAAACGTACTACCTACAACTAATCAACAACCAAGGCACTTGACCCTTCCCACTACAGTAACCCACTTTAGCAAACAGAATAAATTGCCTGTGCCCATTCATCCTCTCTGAGGAGAGGGCTGGAGAACAGGAACAAGCAATGATGGTTTTGCTACCTTAACACTCTTGTCGGAAACACTCAGGTGATGAACCTGGTATAGGAGTCCATGTTTCTTAAACTTGCTTTTATTCTACTTAAAGCTGTTGATAGTTTTAATTTTTTATTGTATTTCACTGTCTCTGAAAGTTTTATACTGTTCTAGCGTATAGCTCGGTAAGCATGTTTTTGGGCAGGCAGGACTTTCTAGCTGGAAGAGCAACAGCGAAACTGAGCTGTAGCTTCATATACGTGGTTTCTGCAATTAAGGGCTACAGCTGTTCTACTTTTTTTGTCTCTGTGACGCAAATCAGAGTGCAGCAATGGTATTGCCAGAGGGAAGACAGAAAGCTACTTGCTTGCTTCCCTGTGCTGATAACTAAGCAGTGATGACAAGAAACTGGGGCAAAGGAAAGTTCAAAAGCAGAATCTGAATATTATAGATGACTGAAGAAATGCAGGTGCCTCGTCTTCAGTGCAAGAGGGAAATAAAACTGTGTGAATGTCAGAAGAAATAATTAGCTACCCAAACTAAAATATGTACGGCTGTAAATTTTCTGTCCCTTGAATTCTCATGTGTACAGTAGTTGAAGTCTGTATACTATCAAATATGTTACAGTCAGCCCCATTTTAAACGTGATTAATTTTTACCTAGTGACTTTGAACTTCAGAACCTTGATTATCTCACTTCCTCATGTGAAACCTTTTTTCACATGTGTTTCAATATCAGCCTGGATGATGAGATGCCATTCAGTATCCTTGTGCTCTTTTTTCATGCGTAGCTCTCCATGCCCTCCGTGGGAGGAAATCATAAAGAAACAAAGGTATTGAGAGCACAAGTGGCATTACTTGTCTGAGGTCACGCAGCCAGCAGAGGAGAGAGTTTAGATGACCTGTTGTCTTGAATCACAACCTATTTATTGCTTTCTTTGCTAACTTCTAAATTGATTTGTGTGGCCATCTCAAGCTTGTGGATTTGTTTGCTTGTGTTGTCTAAACTGAACTTCATAGGTGTTTTATTAAAGATAAATTTTGCAGGTTTGATATGGAACTAAAATTAGTCTAGAGCTTTGTTCAGGCATCAAAGGTTCCTAAACAGGGAATGCAGACTTCTGCCAGGTGTGAGCTAATGAAGTCCTTTCTGGTGTTTTTTGCTTTCGGTGTGCCCCTGCCCTGGCAGCAGGCAGCTTCCTGGGAGGCGAGTAGTTGCAGGACTAAGGCATCCAAGGCTCTGCTTAGGATCTCCTCTGCTCTCATGTCTCACATGAACTCTGTCCATTCCTACTTCATTGCTAGCCTCCACTGCCTCTCATTTCTGCTCCCTCACCCTGAGCAAGCAGGGACAGATGTCTGGTTTTCTGTCCCTGGCCATCCTTCTCGTCCTGAATGACACTGCAGCTCCCCAACATGTCTGTGTTCCCTCCTCATTTTTTTGTTTCTTATCTCCTATTTTTCTCAGTCCTGTTCCTCCTCCTCTATCGTATCTCGTAATGCTAGTAACCATCCCTGTTTTGCCTTGCAGTAATTCTCCTGTCTTTGTTTTTGTGTCCTTCTCTCTAAGCTTTCCCACCATTTTCTCCCAGATAAAGAAAATGGTTGTACTTTTACATGCTTTCCATAACTGGCTGTGGTAAGTGCTCAGGATGAAGAGGGAAGCAAAGCCTGTTTTAATGCATAGTCCAAGATTTGCCTTGCCCACCAAAGCTTTAAGCTTTTGGAGCACCTCAGTTTAATTCCATGCTCTGGAGCAAGTCAGGTGTGGGTGAGATCTTAGCAGCAGTGTTGAATGTTTTAATGGGTCTCTCTACATTATCTTATAACTTGGCCAATTTGGGGGAGCTTGTAACAGGGACAGCAAATGACATGCCTTTGATACCATAGCCTCCTCCAAACTCTCAAATTGATCTGAAACAAGATTTACGAGAAAGTAGATTCTGTTTTTCAGAGGGGTAAAATAATGTGTTTCTCTGTCAATCCTGCACAGTGAGCATTCAGCCATAATCTCAGGCTAAATAGTGTAGAATTAAATGTTTCAGCCGCAACTTAAAATGAGCTGTATCATGGGCCAGTTGGGCCAGTTTAAAGCTGATGCTCTTACCCCTGCCTGTACTACAGTTGACTGTGAGTCAAGTACAGAATTGAGTTAAGGCTTTTCCTTCCGGTGATACTTGAATCCGCAAAACCCACAAGCTGTAACAGAAAACAAATCCATGTTTATTGCAAGGCTGGGATTTAAGTTTTTTTGGTTTTGGTTTGGGTTTTTTTTTGGTTTTTTTTTTTTTTAGCTTCAGCTTTATTTTTTCAGCCAGGCAAAAATAGATTTTAGGATTGAATAATTACCATCAATCTTAACTACTTTACAGTGCTTGACTTAAAATAAGGAAATAGTTTAGAAATATATTTATATGTTTGCTACTAACAATTTTATTGGTAATAAAGAGGCTTGTTGACTCCTTTGCTGGAAACTGGATTTATGTCTTGTTTTTCATGGCTGGAGGCTAGGGGTGTAAGAGTGCTTTATAATGGTACCTTTCAGGTAAGATCCACAAGAGTAATCGGGAGCTTTTCAGTCATCTGAATGTTATTGGGTAGCCCACAAATAACCTACCTGCACTTGTAGTTATTCTTCAGTCCTAAAGCATCATAAGTTTTACCTATGGGATCCCTTCTCTGTAAATGCGATTTCCTCAGGCTGATGCAAAAAGACTTTCTGAATTCTGCAGTTTCTCATTTTGATAGGTGGTGGCTTGGCTTAATGTGTTGCAATATGAGCATATTTTCACAAGTCTTCTCCTTTAATGTGATTTTTATACTCATGTGTAGTTTAGGGTGATAAGGGAACATTCCATTCTATTTGATCCAGTTGTAACCATAATGGCAAGTGAAATTAGGACTGGAGTTCAGATGTTTTTAGGACTCCCTCTCTTTGCAAGGAGAAGGTAGAGCGTCAAAATGTGGTTTATACTGAGTATTTATTAATGATATTTTCTAGTATTTGTCTCCCATCAGTTTTGCTGTCTTCAAATTAATGGAGTAATGAATACTCATTAACCTTATTATGGCAAATCAATATCAAGCCTAATAGTTCCTGCTATAAATTGCTTTAATATGAACTTCCAAAACAATATTAAAATTTATTAGTCATTCCTTAAAGCTGATTGATATGCTAGGGAGTTTCTTGGAAAAAAATACCTAGATAGGATACATGCACTGCTAGCCTGATTTCAATAAATTTTAAAACTTTTTCCTACTGTTTATAGTTAAGATAATTGGGTGTTAAAGACTTTTTACTGAGTCTTATGCTGACTCTCCCTCTTTATTACTTCCTGCTTCTAATCACCCTTGAACTGGATTCATCTGTGCCACAGACATACTATTTAGCATGAAAAGACCTTGCCACTATTCGTAGGATTTTCCAGGGCTTTGGTACTGCTTCATCAGCGGTCAAACTGTTTGTGGTTGTATTTTTTGCAGTCAGCATTGTTAAATGTGACTGAATGTGGCATTCTGAAAGGACACATGTGCTTTCCATTTCTTTGTGAAGACTAGGTTGTTGCTGTGACAGTTACAATCCCACTTTTCTCTGGTAGTGCTGTCCATGTGCAGCTTTCAACTTCATCTCTGTGACACTCTAGGGCTTGCACAAATAATAGACTGTCTGTACCTTGTCTTGTGGGAGATCTCTGTATTTATTAGTATTCTTGTTTTTAAACTATTTCTGGTGTATCTGGAGTGTGGCTGAAGTGCAGAGCCGTGATTTCCACCTGTGCAGGCACCGTGTGCATCAGCACCTGGCTGGGCTGCAGGAGCTGGGCTGTGGCATGTTTGCAAAGCTGCTCTATGGAAAGTTAGAACTTGGTAAAACTACGCAGTCCAGCTCAGTAAAATGAATTGACTAAATTCATTCAAGACCTTGAGAAATGCTTAAGGGAAAAAATCAGGTATACTAAAGCTCAGGACATGTAACTGGTTTCGTAAGTTGTCTAGGCAAAGGCATTTATAATCCTCCCACTTTGTATTCAGCTTTATATAAAGCGCTCTCAATTTTGTTACTACTAAAAGAATAAATGCTTTTTTTACCAGGTCTTGCAACAATATTTAGGGTAGATGTCCTCGTTCTGCAAACCTGCACAATTACATTTTGAGTTTGTGATTTACCCATTTTTTGAAGATAAGACTATGTCTTCTAAATAGCTTTGAAATGCTTCTCCAAAGCCTTTTCCGATGCATAAGGCCTTGAACAAAGCAAGATTTGTCCACCGGTTGTGAAAATGTTTGATCTACATCCAGACTATAATACTGTAATCTGGTCCCCTGGGTCACTTACTGGAGAAGGTGAGGTGTTAGATTTGTAGAAGAAATGTTCCCATGCTTGCAGCTCAGACTTGCTGTAGACAAATGTAAAAGACATTTTAATTTTATTTTCTGAGACGTTATGAGTTTTAAATGTATAACAAAAATCTGTGTTAATTTTATGGGGTTTTAAATAAATTCCAGTGGCCTACTGAAGGGAAAACTTTCTTACCTTCCCCCCCTTTCTTCCTTCCTTCTCTGACAGGTTCTCCACTCTGTCTGAGCGATGCCTGTAAATAGGAAATACAGCAAAATTGTTCATCTAACTTCCAAAGAAGAGGAAGAGTCCTCTTCTGGCTTTCAACATCACTGAAATTTGTATTCATTAGACCATCAAATGTAGGGATAATTGTCATCAACGTTACCTTTTGGCAGTAGAGTTGTGGTCAGGTACGGCTTTATGACATGTCAGTTAGACAACTGTGTCGAACACTGCTGAACAATGTAAGATGCCATCCTCTGGTAGAGGTGACAACAGTTAAAATGAAAATGCTATAGAAGATGTCATTGCAGCCTCCAAGTTACCTGGCAGGTACTTTCATAGGGCCTTACTTCATCTTTGCTGTTAGCCTGTGAGGAGACCTGGCTTAAGGTGTCCCAGTTCTCTGTGTTGGTGCCACTGTAATCTCACATTTGGCAAATAGCACTGATACTCAGATTGATTTTTATGGGATGCCATGAGAATCACTTTCAGATTTATACATTTGGTACCAAAGAAGAGGGAGTGGGAGAGGGAAGACGACTGCCTTGCAGATCCACTTCCTCAAAAAGAAATCTAGGGAAGAAGAGGGTAATTAAGTCCTGTTCTTAGTGGTTGAAATATGTTAGCATTTCTGTCCAGGCCTGTTGTAGGCTGGGGTGCTGAGTGGAGGAGACTCATACTAGAAAAAACCAAATCAGTCTGCAAAGAAATTTTATTTAGGTGTTCGATACTGTTTTGTTCAGGTTTATATGTGATAACTGAGCACAATGTACATTATCTTGCATACTGTAAGTAATGTTACCTCTGTTGTGTTGATACGTTTTCATCACCAAGGGTGTGGTTGTACATGCCATTGCTAATTGTAATGGGGGTTTGGGACAGTCTTTGCACCTTGCAGCAAAAACAATTGGTCACAGCAATTGGTTGTGATATCCTCTTTTTGGAAATTCAAGCAGTTGTATTAGCCAGCACAAATGATTACTTGTGTGCTTGTGTCTTGGGCATTTGCATAGTATTCTTCCAAAGTCAGGCCTTTAAATACTCAGCATCTCTTCTGGTTCAATCTAATAGAAGCAGGGAGGACTTGAATGCTAAAATGCCCCATTTTCTAAATCTAAATCTGTTTGTGTATGTTTTCAAAATAACTTTGCTTTTCTTTTTCTCTATTTTTATGTGAACTACAGTTAAACTTGGTTTTTTCCATTACTTTGAATGTTTGGTATTTAACTTTTTGATTTGTTTGTTTGCTTTTTCCTCTTGGATAAACTCATGGCCAAGAACTTAGTCTTCCAATCCATTCTTTTTACTTAATGTAAAATGTTAAAATACTGTCACAGAAGTAACCAGCGTTATTATTTTCCCCATACTTTCTGTTTGACCACATAAAACTTAGGATTCTTGGCCCTTCAGCCTCTCTAACAAAATGCCTTAGCGGACTGGCTATGGAATAATTTGTGAATTCTTACCTGCCTATGTGAGGCTGTTTTTTGGGGTGGCTGGAGAGGAAACATAGAAACAGGCAGGAATCATAGCTACTCTAGTTTTTTAATTATTAATGCATTACATCTTGCATAAACACTGAGCATGGGAGGGAAGATGTTTCAACTGAAGTGTTTTTTTTCCCTCCTAGTGACAGCCTTTTTTTGGCCCTAAAGGGATTTTTAAAATACTGTTACTCTATTCTATATTCATATTGATGTAGTTCTCTTTTTGTCCTTACAAACTAGTATTAAAAATATCCAACTGTATTCAGACAGTAGCTCTTGGGAACCATTCTTCGATTGCTTTGCACAGGTTTGGTGACTTTAGAAGACCCAGGCCAATGGATCTAGAGATACAGGCAGACCTTGCCTTGGTGTTGCAATTGATCACCTGCATGAGGGGCCTAAGCCCCCATGTTTAATTTCTGTTGACTTCAATGGAGGATACTTAGGAGAGCAGATGTAGAGGGGCTTCCAATAGGGCTCCACATCTCTGCAGAGAAAAAGAATACGTGTATGTTGCAGTGAGCATAACATCTTCTTCAGCTTTCACCTTCTAATCTTTTCCTCCTCCATAATTTGATTTCTCTTTTCCACTGTCTGTTGTCAGTAACAAGGGAGATTGGTTGGGTTTAAGGCCAGTGTTAAATGCGTCTTTAAGTAATGTGGCAGCTGGACATACACCATTTTCCCGTGTCAACCACACTACTTGTATTTCTGTAGCTGAAAGGAAATTAGTCTTGTAAAGGTGTAGATTAAGAGAAACAAGAAATGCAAGACCTGTGTGTTATGAGTCATGCTAGGGTATTACTGCAAGACTTTTGTGTTTCTTAAATGCAGCAGCCAAAACATTCATCTCTGACTTGGGTGTCTCTATTAAGCTCAAAATAAGTGAAGCAGTAGATATATTAAGCTCAAAATAAGAGAGGCAGTCAAAAGAGAGAATGGTGTAGAAAATGTGATCCAGTGTACTTCCTCCCGGCCCAAATGTGTTGATTTTAAATTCATTCATAGAGCTATATAGCTTATTTGCAGTTCCTCATAATTATCAAATGAGCTCTGTATAGGAGCAGAAAACGGTAATCAGACAGTTGATTATTTACTAGTTCCTTTGCTTGCATTTGCATCTATTTTCATTTGCATTATTACAAGAAATTTGAGAGGACTCACAAAGCATGAAAGCAAAATGAGAGGTGAGAATTCTGTTTGCCTTTCATTTTTCATTGCCTCCAATAAAGTTCTTTTAATGTTTGCTCCCAGATGTACGTTTGTGGGTGGGGAGAGAGAGGCGGGCATGCAGAATTTCTTCTGGTGATTTCCACCTAATGAGAAAACTATCAATTCAAAGGGGGCCAGCGTGTCACTACGAAAGGGACAGTCAATAAAACCGTCAGTGCGCTCCAAAGCTTTTTCTATGCTGAGTGCTTTGTTGCACACTGAGTTAACAGAAGTGAGTGAATACACATGGCTTTTGTAATACAGTGATAAATTGGTGGACAGTTGGACCATGATGGCTTCAGGAGTTACGTGTTCGCCGTCAGTGCCCCGAGGCCATTTATGTTCTGTGTCAGTGGGGTGCATCTGAATACCATATGTCACAAAGACTAATGTCCTCGCTCTTCCTTCTAATGGGCATGGCAGACACCGCGCGCTTGGAAATTTCCGTGCCTGCCTCCGAGATAAACAGTAACAGGGCCAGCTAATTGTGTATGTTGTTAAACACCAGAGCTGCTTACTTGAAAGGTGGACCCTGGCAGTTAATGAGAGCCATTAAGGGAGTGAATGGCAAAAAAAATAAAATAAAATCCATTTTTTTCCTGACACAGGCTTGATGCTAGCAAATTAGATGGGCTCTTGTCCAGACTGATTGCTGATTCGCTGTTAGGAGAGAGTTACAGATTAGGGACAGGGGTTGGAGTGTCATAATTTTTAAGAGTACTAGATGATACTTTAGACATTTGTTTGCAGAGGCCAGTGCAAGAAAACACTTGAGATAATGAAATTTCCCTCTTAACTGGGACTGAGAAACCAAGTTGTTAAAAATGTATGATCTGCCAGTATAGTGTGCGAAATCCACTCTTGGCAAGAGGTCAGGTTGTAATGTGTACTTTAAAGATGAGGGGTCCTGGTGCAATAAGCGTATGAGTAAGCAAAATGTTCTGGAATGAGGCTTTCGGGTGAGCATTGTGTCGTCGCACATGCAGGGTGGAGTTGATTACAGGGATACTCAAGATTTAGTGAATTTTGGAATAAATGAATCTCTGAATTGACAATAAAGTTAAGTGCATTTCTACAGGCTTTCCCTTGCTTCCAGTCTCGGTCAGTGTAATAGATTTAATTGAGTTGAAGGTAAACAGAGCTGTTCCGTGCTTTATTTCAGATGCTGGATGTTCTGGGAAAGCCTGTGGCCAATGGTTGAACAGCCAGCATTATAAATCACAAGCAAATGGCAGCAATGCAAAGAATAAAGTGTATTGATTACAGATGCATTTCATCTATCTTTTTGAGAGACTCATGAAAAGGCTATCCATATAGTAACTGCTAAGACCATGGTTCTGTTCTTGAATCTTTTTAGAAGCGCCAAAATGACACTGTGGCATAGATGAGACGTTTGTCCATTGACGCTCATCCTTCCATTCAAATGTATTGCTAAATAAAAGGGGAGGTGTGTAGGTTCTGGAGCAGAGAATAACTGGTATTTGTTCTTTAACCAGAGAAGCTAAAAGCTGGGAGGGCAGGGCATTGTCTGTGTAAATGGAAAGAACAGAAACCAGCTGGAAAAAGAGGTGTTCATTTCTAAACCAGGTCAAATGTACAAAAGCTCATATTACATAGTCTCACGTACTTGCTTGTCTGTGCTGAGCCATTTAGGATTTTTAGGGCATATTTGGCATGCAGGAGCGGGGTTCCTATGTTAGTACCTGCATTTGCTGAATGCTTGAGCAAATAATCACAAAGAATTAGTAGGAACGACCAAAAATGCACATACATTGGAGAAGCTAGAATTAAAAGCTTAATGAATCTGGAAGACTTGAACACTGTTACAAAAGTACATTTGTTTATAAAACTTTGCATTTTTGGAACACTATTTTCCTTGAGATGTAAACTACTGTTTAGTGAACTTAATTTTCAGAGCATCCCAGCAATGTAATATGATGTGGTAGAATCTGAGTCCACTTCTGCTGCTGCCTTTTAGAAAGCTGACTTTCAAATCTTATCTTTGTTTTGCTCTTAAAGAGAAATATTTTATTATGTCAGCTGATTCACTACCATGCATTTATGCTTTGTATTGTTTCTGTCACTTTCTTATTCTTCAAAGCATCTTCTAGCTTTAAAGAAGCTTCTTCAGACCTCAGGCGATGTAGATCTTCATCCTCCCATTACAGCTGATTAAAACAAAGGGAGAGATTAAATGACCTGGTCAGGGTTATGCAGAGAATCAGTGCTGCAGTTGGGAATGGGAGAGAGGGGCATTTGCCATAAATTTGTTTTAACCGTTAGGCTGATGATGATGAGCTGTGGAATGAGATGCTACAATCAAAAGCATGTCCCTGGTATTTTTTGTTTTTTTTGTTTTTCCTCTCTGCCTGTAATGATGGGTGCTTTTGCATTCCTAGTCTGTGGCTTCTCAGTCCCCAGATCAGTTTTAGGGAGCTAAAGACAAGCTGTGCTGCTGGGCTGGACAGCAGAGGTGGATAATGAAAGGGAAGGTGGTGACAGAAGGCTAACCATCTCCTGGACACCAGCGTGTGGGCCCAAAGTGCTTTAGAGCATGAGGCAAAAGCCTTTCCTATTTGAGTATTAGGTGATAGTAATGTTTTGCCTCATATGTGTGATCTTGTATTTGAGCTAGTAATCTTGTGGGGGTAAGTGGTATGCGCTGGAAAACTTTGTTTCGAAGAATTTATGGACGATGGGCAGGACATGGTGCACAACTTGTAGAGCCTGTGGCCACCTTTCAGTCCTTTTCCCTGCTGCTGTTTGATTTTGCTATGGGATGTGTATGTAAATGTGTGGCTCACCGAGCGTGTTTGAAGGGCCCAGGCAGCCCTCAGCCCGTGACCTTCCCTGGGGAGCTGTGAGGAGCAGAGTGGGGTGTGATGTGCCAAAGCTGATTGCAGATCTGGAGAGTAAACCCCTCATCCTCCCTGGTTGCTGAGAAACCAAATTGTTCCAGTGTGTAATGAATTTGTGTGTTTATGCAGGAGCCTTGAAGTGGGCGGCTGACTCTGAAGGTGGCATAAAGCATGCTCCTTGTCTCTTCTAGGGAGTGTGTCAGCTTACTCCCAACGCCTCTGGCTTAAACTGGCAAAAAATTGATGTACAGATCCCTGAATTCTAATATTCCAATTGATCTCAACATTTCATACCTGGTGGTGCTTCAGGTTGAAAGTATTACTGCCTGAAGTAATGTATTGTCTGATTTTCATTAATTTTTTTTTTTTTTTGAGGAAGAGTCAGTTTTGTTTCCTTGTTTCAGTCTAATCCTGCTCCTATGATAAATGGCTTTTCATGTAATGGGTGCACTGATTACTCCATGGCACACATCTGCTAAAGGATGCCATTGAAAGCCAGGCTAATTTGTTGGGTAAGTGGCAGATTTCTGATTGCAATCTCCTTTCAGTACAGAAGATGACTTAAGCAAGACAATAATCCTCTCTATTTTATTTTTTTTCTTTTTTTTCAAACCTTGGGTTTGGATTTTTTTTTTTTCCATCTCTGTCTTCAAGCCCCTAGTCTAATTTTTCCTGCTCTCTAGGTACACTTTGGTTTCTATCTCATCATAAACAGTTATCAAACATGATTACTAGCAACTTTGGTGTAGTACAGTTAGCACATAATGTTGACATAATTATGAACTCAAAAGTTTCACTGCATGCAATTATAGGATTATGTAGTCTATTCTGGCTTCGAAACACAAACTGTCTATGCTGGATTCTAAAATCCACATAGAAATGGTGATTTTGGAAATAGCTGACAAAGAAATGCTTTGCTGAATTTTTGAATTATTGCTAGAAAGTTTCATGTGGAAAGGGGTGTTCTATTTCTCTGGGTATTATGCCTGCACCTCTGTGTTGAATGTGTGCATAAGGACAGAGAGACTCAGCATGACATTATTGTATTTTCTAATAAATATCAAATGTTAAGATCTCCCTTTTTTTTTCTTTTTTTTTTTTTTTTTTAAATAAGACACAAAATGTTTTAATAGCTCTTAAGCTAAATCAGTGCTACGAACTTTCAGAATTTAGGGATAGAACTTTATTTTCTTCTTTATTAATGCTTACAAGCCTCTGTATACATATAGCTGTTACTGCTAAAACTGCTTTTATGTAACATAGCCTGTTTCACTGTACAAACCAGCCAAACTGCATGAACAAAACCACCTTCTGCTGCCTGGGAGCTGCACTAAAAGGCTTGGCTGGTACAGTTGGAGCGTCAGATCCCCCCTGGTCTTTCTTAGCACTTTGCAAGCCTTACTTTCAAAGTGGGTAGGTATGGAGAGTTCCACTTCGGGGATGCACGAACTGAGAGAGGAGAGAACTTATTCACATTTCAGTGTATGTAAATGATATTGCTCAAAATGGAAGCTGGGTCTTCTAGCTCTGTCTAATGCTGTAACCACTAGATCATACAGCCTTCTTATATAAATTTATCTGTATTTGACTTATATACATAAAATATGTAAAATGCTTCCTCTGAAGATTTGCTTAACCAGACAAAGCTATTGCTGTTTATGGGTACAGAGAAATAGGATTGACAATAATGCGAGCTGAAGACTGGGCAAAGCTTCCCATCCTTACTTTTGCAAACCTATGGTAGCCATTGGGATGTTCTTTTTAGGCTGATACAGCGTGTGCTCTACCAGTGATGCAGCACGGATTTCAGACACAACTGCATCCCAGAGGAGAGGCCTCTCAGGATACCTCTTCACTCTTACTGGTGCGATAGTCAGTGCTGAGATGGGATACGTGGCAGAGGGAAGTAACTGTATGGATGAAATACAGATACAGTTATGCTAAATTGATCTCTTTTATTGCTTATTAGAAGAGCCATGGATGGAGAAAACCTTGAGATTTTTGGTAAACTCTGCTTTTTCTTTTTGTCATCTAGCAATCTGTTTTTTAAAGAAGAGCTAATTAGAATATATAATTGATCAGGTACTTGTATTTTCTCATTCCTGGTCACTTTATGAAGAGCAAGTTGAAAGCTCTGTAGTATTCTTTGTACTTTCTTATGGGTTTATTTTGAAGGTTTTTCCATTGTACTTCTATTTTTTTTCCTTTTTCCCATAATAAAGTTTGAATTTGGAAGTGTGTGCGAATTTGGAGTAGCAGAGTTAATGATCGTCTCATCTGGCTTTCTAAAATAGTGCAAGGCACTGAGTCACTTCTTGCCACTAATAAGTTGCGTCATTTTGCCAGGATCAGAATGTTCCAGTCTCAAAGCAAATAGTTTTAACAGTGAAAAACAGTTGTTACCATATATATGTGTGCGCGTGCGTATACACGCACACACACACTCTCTCTCTCTCTTTCTCTCTCTCTGTCTCTAATATGTCTTCTTATCCAAAGAATATGATTGATCCTACTATGTGAAGAGGGCGGTGAATTAATAATCACCATTTCTTTCCGCTCTACCTCAGCCTTCAGTTTCAGCAAGGCACGAGATAAAAAATTCATTCAGACCATAGTGTTTTTAAAGGTGATGTTTATAAGCATGAATGAGGAAAAAGGAGGAAAGCAAAAAAAAAAGCTAGAAGGAATACTAAACTTGTCAGATTAACTTTTTATTGTGGTTTTATTTCCAACATGTTGGATGTATCATCTTTTATATCCAGTCTTGAAGTAATTTCTGTCATATTTGTGAGTTCTGTTGCAATGCTCTAAGGTAAATTCTGCAAAAAGCTACTACATGTTTTCCTCCTCCTGGTTGTGTGCATATGTTTGCTGAGCTGAGCCTTTGATATGTTGATTTTGCAGACTTTATCAAACAGGAATGAAAAGCACCATTTTTAAACTGATTATTTTATGTCTGTTTATCTTCTCATGCTTTGCCAGCAAACCTGGTCCATTTTGCCATCAGGATTTCATCAGGCTAAGTCAATGTTAATGCTTTAATGGCCCCACTGGTAGGAAATTCCCCTCAGATGGGAAAAGCAGACTGCAGGGGGATGCCAGCAGAGTGGTACGTGTGCACGGACCCATGGCCAGAGAGGCTCAGGTGCTGGGAGAGGCCAGGAGGGGCTGGGCGGCTGGGGCTAAGGCAGGGGAAAGCCTTGGCGATTGCCCGGAGGTGGTTTGTTCCCAATAATTGTTCTAAACCCCTGGCAGGGGACTGTAAGTGCCAGCACACTGAATCTCATGTGAGAGGAATTGATTTGTAAGGCTTTGGGAGCCTGGATCTCATTGCACTGAAGCAGTCAGACCCCAGGACTTCTGTGGCTTTGCTCCCTGTGTCTTTGGGGATGCTGATGTGAGCCTTATTCTGTTTCTACTTTTGGTCCTGACTGAACAGAAGAGATAAATGGTCTGTGTACAGGAGAAAACCACCAAACTGTGATGCTGAGATAATTGGTAAAAACAAACAAAGGAGTCTTTTTAATTGGCTGCTTCACATCATCTTAACAATGGGTTATAATTATTAATGAATTAGCAGGAAAGTCTCCAATAGCTATTCTCATTATGATAGTGTTGAGAGAGGTTCAATGTTGAAAACGTAATGGAGCAACAGGTTGCAGAGGATGTTCATGGTGGTTTTGGAGAACAGGAGCTGAGCAAGAGGGCAGAGGTTGACGTTTATGAGCTTACTGAAAGCCCTGTGCCATTGATACCGTTTTAGTCTTCATGCTGACAAGTTCTGTGGCTGCCATTGGTTGTACTTTCTACTTATGGAGGGTCTTTAAAAATAACATAAAAAGGCATCTGACTTGTACAGCAGGATCATAGCAGGGTGGCTAGTGACCTGCTCCTTTAAGAAGATAGTCTAAATGCTGGGTTTCAAAGGAGTGTAAGGTGGTAACCAGTACAAACATTCAGTATGAAGGGGAAGAAAATCTAGATATCTTTTTTCCCCCTGTAATAATGCCGTAAGATAAAAATAGTGAACAATGGGTTTAAAAACATCTCAATTTAGATAGAGACTTACTGTGTGATGAAGTTCCACGGCCACAGAGTGGGTGACAGCAGGCAAGGAGCCATGCTTTTATTTCAGCATCCTTGCTCTCTTACCTTAGCTTGTACGGTGTTTGTCTTACACTGGCACAAACTGTCTGCACAAAGCTTATAAGGAACAAACCTCCCCTGTTTTTTCCAGCCCAGCATGGACTACCTGCACCTATAATCAATGCATGGAAAAGTAATTTAACGGTACATTTCTTCACTGTGATGTCTTGAACACAACAAATCAGCAACAAATTGCCATGCTTTGTGGATCAAGGTAAGAAGTCCAAAGGGAACGTGGCCTCCTAGGTGCAGGGCTTGCACAGCTGTTTTGGGTCACTGGAGGTCATACGTGCCTGAGGTATTCTGGCAGAGCATCATCCTGCTATCTACAGGAGCTAGAAGATGTATGATCTGCCTCAGCATTGCTGGTCTTTTGCATTGATGCTCTTTGTAAGGGTCTTATAAAAGCCTTCAATGGTAACAAAGGATTTTGAGGAGAGTAAGTCACTCCCTCATAGGTAAAGCTGTTAAAGCCCCAAAGACTTGACAGATAGATTCAGATTAGATATGCAACCTATATTTTGCATGGTTGGTTGATCGGGCACATTTTGCAGCTGCCTCAGCTGGAAAAATTGTGATAGTCACCGGAATGAGCCATGTCATCCCCAAGCTGTAAAAACACAGAAACAACCCTTTATGTTAGGGTGTATGTACCTGTTAATATTAGACAGTGTGTATATATTGGTTTTATTTGCCTTTTGAGGGCGTTTTGGTTTTGTCTTTTTCTGGTACGTTTCTCAAGCTTTTCCTAGCCTATTGTCACTGTAAATTCTCCTTTAAAATGAAAGCAGGTATTTCCCCATTTTTACCTCGCAGTAAGCATCGAAACTTTTAGGGGAAAATAGGAAATATCAACAGATTTGGGGTAGAACTGTGACAGTTGGCTATACTTTGAGTGGTTCCATGTGGAAATACAGAACCCAAGCCATGCTTTGCATTATCTAATAAAATGGAAATGTGTAGTATTTATTTAAATGATCTGAAAATAAATACAAATTCTGCATAATTTGTGTGCATTGTGGTATCTTGCTAGTGAATTTTGGTGGCAGCCTTCTTTGTATGGCAAAACACATTAATTTTATGATAAAGGATCAGGAAGTATTTATTTTTAGCTGAGTTTTAGTCTCGCAAATCCTGTTTTCTTGCTGTTTGTGTAAATATGTGTTTTGCCATGTCCTCTAAGAGCTTTTGAGCCTATTTGGCTATTTGCAGCCAAATTTCTCAGAGGATGTAGAGAGGTGAAAGGAACTTATTTCCTGCAAGTTATGTGAAAAAGGTGGCTGGGTGAAGGAGAGAGAAAGGGACTCAATTCAGTTCCCTCCCTTTCACAATCGAAGGGAAAAACCTAAGATGACCTCAGCTTGAATTTCACATGAGAACATCCGCATGGGGCAGGGATGTACGTGTACCGTGGTCATGGAGTAAAGCTTGGGCTTTACTGCTGGCACAGAACAGATACAAGAGGTTGCAGACAGGCTTCCCTAGGGAAGCACTCTATCTTAGCATTGGGGGAAACTACTTACCCAGCTGGGGATGGTATGATGAGAGGTAGAAAACTGGGTCCTGGCTCTGAAGCAGAACAACATTTGGAAACAGTGAAGTTGTGCAGAATCCCATGTGGCTGTTGCTGAGTTAGCAGGAAGTACTTGTGGTGTTATCATTATAGTGGATATACACACTTGACCCAAAAATATTTGTTTTCAAAGGGTATCCTTTCACTGTCTTTGTGGCAAAGCACAGGAAGTTATTTATTGTACAGCTGGTTTAAATTGAAACTTTTGAGGAAGATGGGACAACTCTCCATGTCCTCCCATCCCCCTCCTTAAGTTTTCATGCAAGAGCACATTTTCCATGACTCCATTATTGTTTGAACGTCAGGATATTGCATAAGCCTCTCCTGGGGAAAACAGAATATGCAGAAGCAGAAGATGACCTATGCCCACCCACAAGGGCTATTAAATGCAGCTTCACATATAGTGTCAATAACGAAGAATATTAGAGAGGAAAAAAAAGTGTGGGTATTTGAATGTTTTAATTAGTGGGGGCAGCAGTATTCAGATCCAGGTTCTCACGCTACTTTCTGCAATGACAATCTGCACGACTGTGTGTATATCTCCTAACCTCTCCGATCCTCTCTCTTCTGCTTTGAAATAGAACTTTCCTTTCTCCTCATGGTAAAGTGCAGTGGATACGGGAGGAGAGGATAGGGAAGTAAAATTCAGGGTTTTTTTGTTGTTGTTGTTATTTGGGGTTTTTTATTCCTTTGCCTATAGAATCTTAGATGAAGTCATTAAAGAAAAATGTAAATAAACAGGCTAAGCTGTTAGCTTGTGCAAATTACACAGTTTACTTTAGACAAGTAGCTTTGGTGGCAATATCATATGACAGGCTTTATCCTAGACAAGAAAAGATTAACGCTTGGTAAATTTACGTAACTGCTACTGAGGGCAAGCATTCCTGGGCCACCCCACATTCCTGTCAAAATAGTCTGGAGTTTTGAGCATTGCACAAATTGAGGAAATGCAGTCCTGTGCTCTTGTGATCTCTGGTTCAGTGTTGCGGTTGAAGTTAGTGGCCCAGTTCATCTGAGTGTTAAGACAAATACCTTAGGGTTTTCCAGAATCAGGGATTAAATTTGTGATGTATTTTACAGACTGCTTGTGCTTAATTTCCCCTTCTCTGCCTGAAAAGGCACCATCTCGGGTTGTATGAAACAATTCTCAAAAGGCCTGTAGCAGTGCTGGAGGTGCACAGGACAGGACGAGCAGGCTGTGGCCTCTGATCTCAGTGTGGCCAGACCATTGGAGAAGGTGAAAAAACAAACATGCACTTTTCATGTAGATGTGCACATGCGTTCAATCCCTAAGAGAGAAAATCGTACCCTTGCTACTTGCTCATAAATGCAGAATTAGCCTCTTGCATGTCTTGCATGTTTTCAGATCAGTAGCGCATGAAGATGGAGCTGCTGCTGTATCGTGTTGGAAGCAGAAAGGTAGTGGTGGAGAGGAGCTGAAGTTTAGTTTGGTCTCTTCTGGCAGGAAACCAAATCCCATGGACAAATGGGAGGTCTTTTAGTTTTCTCTCTTATCCCATGTCTCTGTCACTTTTCTTCTGGAGAGCAGTGAGAAGTCTGTTGGCCCTTGGAGCAAAAGAGGAGCACATTGTATCCTTTATAACCTTCAAAATAGACGAAAGAGGGGGGAGTGACAAATAAAGATGGAGATGATTACACTCCAAATGCTCATTTCTTTTCAAGTGCAAATGAAGGGGATCCGTTACCCAATTAGCCCTGGCACCTGCACAGCACTGAAAAAGCATATTTACACCATCGTGCGAGTTGGCACAGATAATGGAGTATCAACAGGCACTTCATTTATTTTGTGTCTAGATTCAGGAGGGAAAACAGACCTTTTAAAAGTCGATGTCTGTTTGCAACATTTATCTTGTCACATCCTATTGAAGAATGTCAATTGACAAATTAAGGGAGGATTGTCTCTTCCTCTTTTTGAAAGGTATCTCTCCTTAAGAGGATAGTCTTGACTACGTGGGGCAGAAAGAAGACCAGCCCTGATGGAATCTCGTACTGCAAATCATTTACTTGAGATAAAATTTTGATAAGCATTATGGAGAAATCACCTCACTGTTTTATTATTCCAGTTAATGTGAGCTGGCACTCTGTGTTTATTGCCCCTGCAGTTAAAGTTTATGGAAGTTCCTCAAAGGGCTGCCCCTGAATCTGGGACTTAATGACTACTCCCTCTACTGGTTTTACAGCTTCTAACTGGAGCAGCTAAGATTAATTTCAGTTTTATTGCATGAATAGTCATATACAATCTGCACGTATCAGACCTCAGATCTACTGCTACAAAACTACAGTGTTAAAAGCCAAAAAAATTATAAGCCAATGTCACATCTTAAAGCTCCAGAGAGGAATTTGAAAATCATGTGATGATAAATGTTCTGAGGTTGGTTATTTCTTTTAAGTAAATATGCCTATTTTTAAAAAAAATAATCTTCAGGGTTTGTGTGTTTCAAGCTCTCTTCATACATGTCCCTCACAGCGCTAGGAGCTAGTGGTTTTGGTTTGTTTTGTTTTTTTTCTCTTCCAAGTGAAAGGGAAGACCTTCGTGTAGTTCCGAGATTGCTGCCAATGAGTATTTTTGAGAGAGAACCTCAGCTATTGTAAGACTTATGGTAGAGTTGCCAGCACAGACTGTTGAGTAAAATAAATTTTCAGCTTGATCTTAGGTTGCATTTTGGGACCAAGGAGTTGCAGATCTGAGTTTCATTGGAGTGGTGGTTGTTCGAAGAACGGAGCGGATCTTCATGAGACTTGTCTGTATCCATACAAAATGGAAGGTGTCTTGTTTAAAACGGCAGCAGATCAGGAAGTTTAGGGTTTTAAAAGAAATTGTATCCTGCTTCATTCAAACTGAACAAGGTTCATGAACATGAGGGAAACCTAAAAAATCTGAAGGTCTTTTGTTGTTTCATAATGGAAGAGAGAACACTGGCATCTCTGTCTTTAGGCACTGGTTGAATTTCTGAAGGTGTAGAGCCTATGGCAGTCTCTGTGAAGATCACACAAAAGCGAGTGTATGCTGTGCTTCTGGAGATCGTGGGATGTTCAGCTGGCAGAGTTCCTTTCCTGATCTGCTCTGATGAGGTTTGCTTGGAATACTGTCTTGCTTGCTTTATTCTGGATTTTGTTAATATTGCTAGTACAGTAGAATTATAACAGCTTCTTTTGCTTCTCCTTGTATTTCTGCTGGAGCCTTAAAGTCTTGTGTTAAGGCAGGGCTCAAACATTTGCTAATTTTACTTCCCATATTTCCTTTTTTTTTTTTTTTTTTTTGACTGCTTAGATGGTAGGCTTTTATGGGGCACACCAAGTCTTTATCTTGGCCAAGCACATGGTGTACACCTTGTACCCTAGTGAGAATCATTAACTTGCAAACACTGTAAAAAAGGTTATCTTCAACACAGATAGGTGAGCCGTCAGAAGGATGGAAACTCTGTGAAAGAATGTTTTAAGTAGGTCATTGATAATCCTTTTTATGGGCATGCTTTAGTAAAACACTGAATACTTTGGCCTTGAACCAGAAGAGCTCTTAACTGTGAGTGTCAAGCCCAAAAGTAAAAAGTGAAGACCTGCAGTGATTTCAGTGTGGTTTGTTTCTTTGCTGACATTTGAGCACTTGCTTGTGTGTCTTTGTGGAATATGGCCCCTCTTGGGTAGAGCCTGTGGAGGTGTGTAGGATGGGAAATTGCAGGCTCCTCCTCAGCTCTTATCTCTGCCTTTCTGGTGTTTGGCTGTCCTCTGTTTTTGCATATCCTAAATGGACTTCTTGCTTTGACCCCATGTCCTAACTTGAATGAATCGGTCCTGGAAGTGGTGAAACAGTTTGGCGTTTGCAGACAAGGGACTTGTTCCTGGTCATGCTTCAGTGGAGTTCCACAAAGAGTGAAGTTGTGCCATATGTTTCCTAACATGTCCTCCTGATAGGTCGGGGGATCTTCCTGTGTGCTCAATCTGTACTGAAGTTACTCATGCCCAGATGCTTTCTTAATAGCATTCCTGTCATTTGTGACCTCATACCTACCTACATTAGTTTTCTCAGTTCAAAAGCACAAGAGGTTGAACATTTAGATTTTGCCACTTACTCTTCCTTGAGAAATAAATTATTTTGCCATAATGTGTACTAGTTGGCTCATTGAAAAAAAAATCTTAGATTTCCATGGTGGGTTTGTCTATTGGTTTGTTAAAATAGCATATGATTTGTATCACTGTGCATATAAATAAATAAAAATTAAGTATGGAGTTTCTTATTCTAGGAATAAATGGACTCAGAAGTATCCAGAGGAAAGGAAATTTAATGGGAGACAAAGAAACAAATACAGTAGGCTACAGTGAAAAACCTCCTTCCTGTTTTCATAATTTTATTATTTGTTCAGTAATGGAAACACGATGTGGGTAAGTTTCCCAGAAAATCTCCAATTTCCTCATAGACTTTCTGTGAGGTAACTCATAGACTTGTCAAAATCTGACCTATTTTCATGCTGCTGTTTACGTGTAGTCCTAAGTTTCTTCTCAGTAAAAGAAGTTATTTGGCTTTAAAACCTGATTAATTGAAAAAAATGAAGTTGGAATTGGTAGCTTTATTGCTTGAATAAAGCAAACCTATCATGAACAGCATGCTGTCTGGTTTATATTTGTATGTATATAAACCAGATATAAGAAACAATTATAACTAGGTTACCTCTTTTTCAGTGAAGTACTTCAGGTAACCAAAGAATTCGATGACTTAAATAAAATTTATTTAGTTTGGGGTAGTTCTTTATGTCTTAGTAACAGTAATTAGTAATATGGAGGGAAAGTACAAAGTATCCGAAATCTAAAGCTAATTTTCTAAGAGAAGATAGAGGCACTCCATGAAAAAGAGAAGACTAATAATCACTTAGTGAACAACTGGTAATTTACCTAAGTTTTCTCCTCAGTAACCGTTTGATATTTTTCCACAGCCATGAGTTGGCACTCTTAGGTCTGACTGTACCAAACATTTTTCAACACACTGAACACAACACATGGCTGGGTGCAGAGCTGGCAGTCCCTAGCTGGGATTCTGCCGGCATGCGAAGCAAACAAAGTTTTCACTGAAAAATGTGGGCAAACCAAAGGTGAGAAAAACAGAGGAAGAATAGATTTTGTTGCTGTTGGAAGCTTATGAAATTGGGTGTTTAACTCCTTTGGTCAGGCTTGTATTCCTTCATTTGACTGTAGGGAGTTGATGTTGATTATATGAATGGATTTAGGATTAGAGTCAGCTGCTGTAGAATCAGTCTGGTGTTTATAATTACTACACATTAGGAGGTTGGACAAGATGTCCTTCTGAGGTCCCTTACAACCTTAATTATTCTGTGATGCTATGAGCTATTAACTGCTTGTATTTAAAGCTACAGAACCTTTGCAAGCATTAAGAAGGTCTTTTGATGGTTGCTAATAAAGGTAAACAGGACTATTTACTGGTATTTTAATTATAGTGAAACACTTGAAAGTTGTGCATCTTCTCTGTTAGTACCTCTATACTGCAAGTGTTACTACTTTGTGACTGGTTAGTTTTGTTTGTTTCAGTAGGCCACTGGTGGATCTCTTCAATCCAGAGCTTAGACATACTCGCTAGGTAGGGTCAGCTTTAGCCTGCAGAGAGAACGTGATCCACTTGCTTGGAAGAATAATACAGGGGGAATGTGGTGCAGGCGTCTACGTCAGAAAACTTGCTTGTGAAAACCACTGCAGCTTCTCGTTTTATTGCAAATTGGAAATTCTGTAGAAAAGGTAGTTTGAGGGTGTAGCTTCCAGAACACACTACAAGTCAGTGGAGAATACAAAGAAGGAAATGTAGAATGAAAGCAGACAAGGTTCTAGTTATTTTGATGACAACTGAAACAGCAATCAACAGTTTTGTTTTTTCCATGACTAAAATATGTACTCTTAGGGCTGTCGTATAAGCATGTGATATGAGCGAGTCCGTAAGCTACATCTGTTAGGTCCAGAGGCTCAAAAAGGCAGAATTAGTAATTGATTTTGCATGTGTTTTTATTTCTTTTGGAAAGGCAGGCTGAAATAGCTCCCTTAGCTCTTTGTACATAGGTTAAATGTGTATGAGTGGGTCCCTGAGCTCTTTCGTGCTTGCCAGTGATTTTGCAGAACATTATGAAAATGGGAGAGGCAGTTGTATGAATTAAGGCATAAGTGAAGACCAGGGTTAAGAGAGAGATTCTTGTTATCATGACAATTACTTCTTAAAAATGGACACCAGTGATGCCAAGTAATAAATTCTGGGGGCTTTTCCTCCACTCAATGTTGATGCTGTTTGATGAGTATACAACATAAGGGAACCATAACAGGAAAATCACCTAGCAGGTTACAGTAGGATTTGTGGACACCAAAGCTGTCCTACGTCATGATTTCCTGGGAGTGACAGATTCTCCTGTCCTTCCTCCTTACGCTTTATATAATTGGAATTGAAATAAAATCAGAGGTGTGAAATCTGCATTGTTTTCTGTAAATTCTGAAAGCCATTCCATAAACTGTCCAGGTGGTGTTTTGGTCTGACAGCTCTCAGCCGTACTGGTGTCTCTGACTCAAATGCCCATTTCAGTATGCAGCCACAGGAGAGGAAAGAAAATATATGTTCCTTGACAAAAAGCTGAAAAAAAGCTGTATTTCAAAGTATCTGGTGAGATTACTAGAAACAGTTGAACATAGTTTTTAAATGGGCTTGATAGCATACTTGTAAACCACAGATTTGAAGTATTGTTGCTTCGTGTTGGGCAACTGGAGATCTGGCAAACTAAATGCCCAAGGGAACAAATTGGCCAAGACAATGAGATTTGATCAGCATTTGATAATTTATTCTTTGTACCGCAAGGATGCTTGTCTTCATGTTTTGGGTTTTTTTTTAACTGTTCATATAAATAAAAATTCTTGCAATACATGAAGTATATCATCTTTATACTGGACTCATTTTTCCTCTGCCTATAGATATAAATAGAATAATGACATCTTACTCTCTGGGCTCTGTGCATCATTCATACAGTACATCTCCTTTCTAGGGTACAAAGCTTCCCCCCGTCTATTTTGTTGAACACTGTGACAGTGCTCAAGAACACAGACTTTTTTGCAGCTGAAAGCAGTGCCTAATTGCAGATGGCAGTGGGGTACAAAATAATGAAAATGTAAATTTGATTCAGAACTGTAAGATATCCTAATTTCAGTAAAAATATGCTTACTCTTAGCAGTGACTCATAGATAGATGATGGTGAGTTTGAGGGGGCTATTTAATTTTATTTTTCCTGTGGTTGTTCTTGAGAAGTTTTAGTGAAGGGTGTGGTAAATATTACACAAGAGCAATGAGTATATGGTAGAGTTGTCTTCAAAGTAAATTTTCATGAGGAAATCATGATGTTAA
>VYZV01036577.1:7068-29466 GCA_013401275.1 Pandion haliaetus | reverse complement strand
CTGCTCGTTACCATGGTCACTGTTTATAATGATAGCATTTGCCAAAAGTTACCACACTGCACTTCCTTTAGCTTGATGCTGCAAAGCCCTCTCTACCTTTTAATTTCTGTTAAGATTTTGCAAAAGAAGAGATCAGATATGAAGGATTTGGGTTGTATTTTTTTCTAACAACCATCAAAATCAATAACAGAACTTCTCTAATTTAGTGATGTAGGTTCATAATCTGAGTGCACACTTTATCCTTAAGAGCAAACCAGTGTGGTAATTTGCTGGCAAATACTTACACTAAGACAATCGGCAAAGTACTTTTATGATTTCTGTTAACCCAAAGGAAACCACAAGCCAGTCTGTCTTGGATAGTTCTTGTGATTTTTCTCATACCAACAGCTGATGCCTTTTTTCCCTCTTCCTGTGATGCTACAGCACTTCACTTACACAGCTTCGTGCCTGCAAACCAAGCATTCATGTTGGCTTATGTGAGAAGCCGGTTTCTGCAGATACTTTTTGGTGTATTGGAAAGTTATCTGATCCTTGGCTTTCCATCTTCCTCCATAAATCTACAGGTCAAATTTGGTTTTTTTTTTTTTTTTTTTTTACTGTATTTGCATAGACTTGAAGACTGGTGGCATTTCAGAGATTCCGAAGCTGCAGCCTCCATTTTTTTTTTAATCTGGTCTCTTCAGTTTTTTATACTATTCCTTTTAGCGACACTTAAGCTATTTAATACAAAGCTTCTTAGGTTTTGTATTACAGTAGTATGATACTGTCTGGTTTAATACAGACATCCAAATATATGACCAATGTAGATGGCTGGACCTTATTGCCTAATATGTTTTCCAGATGGCTTTGATGAACTGGGCAATTTGCACATTAAAGGATGATTTGAACTGCATTTTGGAGCGTTTGTGTGTGCAGGCAAATCTAGCTGTGGTAAAAGACGAGCAATGCATTTTGTTGATGGAGCTGCTCCGTGCCAGCCAGAGTTGGAACACTTGGGAGATTCAGCCACTCCTGTGAAACTAGAAAAAGCAGCTTGACTTGTAGAAATGATTGCTGATGTTTTGTTCTTCCTCTTGAGTGCCAACACCAAGGGTAGCAGTGTTCAGTTTGGGGGCTTATTTTAATTCTCGGTCTGTCCATGCACCTCTCTCCATGTAGAAAAACCCTTGTCAGGAATGCACAGGTGGCTTGGGGTTCACTGAGTGGCAGTCCTGGTTCTGGGGTTTTACTGTTTTTCTTGTGAAGTACGCTGGAAGGGTGGCTTATTTAACTGTTTTTATTCACCCATGCAGAGTTTGAAGGCAGGCAAAAGTCCCATCATCTTCCTCCTTTGGAAGTGCTTTGGCTCTCCATTTTCTTTTCTGTCCCAGAAGAGGGATTTTTCTGCTCACAAACTGGATTTCACAATCACAGAATCCATTTTCCAGATGTTTGAGTATACTCTTTCCTAACACTTCGAGTGCATTAACAAAAAAGCAGTACAATTTGGAGAGAGTGTTATAAAGACATTCATCTTAACTCATCTATAAATTATTATGTCTGCATTGTAATACAAGCAAGCCAGTTTTTCTTGTAAAAAGGAATTGATTTGTTACTTAATTTCTGATTTTGCCAGCCAATGGAGAAGCTGCATGACTTCCTTTTATTTTGGAGGGCGAAGATAATTTTGAAAGCTTCAGGGATTATTAGTTAAAACGCTGCAGTAAAGGAGAGTGGAATTGACTTTGCAGCTGATACTGTGTTTATACAGAAATGTGAGGCTTAGTTTGTAAAAAAAAAAAAAAAAAAAAAAAGAGAGACAAATATCTTTCTTTCCCAAATGAAGATAACTTGCTGCCTCATTCCCTTACTAGTTTGTGGTGGGTGTATGGTGTTTTTTTGTATTGGGCTGTTTTAACGCCACCTCCAATCACAGTACAACTCTCTTCAACAAAATATCTAGAAACTGAGTTTCTGAGACCGTGATTTTCAAAGCGCTTAACTGGCTGTGGTTTCATAGTTACTTTAAGTTAATCTTGTTAAGTTTAAGTGGCTGTTGATGGAGGAATACTGCTTCCTCATCATTTTTCTCCGTTTTATACCAGCACTGCTATTAAATCAGTTGCACAGTAAGCTGTCAGGACCTGATCCTGTTGGAAATGTAGTTTTTAAAAAAAAAATAATTTTTTTTCCCTTGTTTGGTTTAATCTTTGTCACCAGCCTGAAATTGAATTGGATTTATATACTCACAAGACAGCACACGTATTCATTAGAGCATATTTTATCATTACAGTATGTCAGCAGGCTCTGCCTGTTGATACACAGGCAACATCAAAGTGTTTAGTGATTGTCGTGGTTTAACCCCAGCCAGCAACTAAGCACCATGCAGCTGCTCACTCACTCCTCCCCACTCCCAGTGAGATGGGGAGGAGAATCGAAAAAAAAGTAGTAAAACTCATGGGTTGAGATAAGAACAATTTAATAACTAAAGTAAGAATTAAGTATAACAATAATAATAATATTAGTAATGAAAAGGAATATAACAACACACACACAAGAAAAGAGGAAATAAAATCCAAGAAAAGACAAGTGGTGCACAATGCAGTTGCTCACTACCTGCTGATCGATGCCGGAGCAGTGATCTGCCCCTCCTGGCAAACTCTCCCCAGTTTATATACTGAGCATGACGTTCCATGGTATGGAATGTCCCTTTGGCTAGTTCGGGTCAGCTGTCCCGGCCGTGCTCCCTCCCAGCTTCTGGTGCACCTGCTTGCTGGGAGAGCATGGGAAACTGAAAAATCTTTAACTTAGGATAAGCACTACTTAACAGACTTATGATTTAGTTATTGCTATCAACATTATTCTCACATTAAATCCAAAACATGCTGTACCAGCTACTAAGAAGAAAATTAACTCTATCCCAGCCAAAACCAGGACAGTGATAGACCTCTGACTTTTCCCTGTGGCCCTAATATTTAAGGCTTGCTTCTGCCTTGGTTTTTACGTAATTCCTTGAAGTTAAGATGAATATGACATTCTTTCAAGGAGGTATTTCTTATCTAGATCATCTTAACTGTTCAGTTTTCATCATGGCTCTATGAAGAGCTGTATGTTGGCAGAATAGAAAGAAGAGCTGATAGGCTGCAGTGAGAGGGCTGGACTGAGGGTTAGGAGTCCCCTAAATGAGGGTTTTTTTTCATGGAAGAAAATACATGCCATGCTGTTGGTGCACATGGTGCTAATGGGGAGCTAGTGGCTGTGCTCACTTCTTCACCCTCCCCAGTCTGCCTCCCACTGGCTTTCAGGGAGGCTAATGGGTACTATTAGGTGCTCAGCATCCATGAGAACTGGCTTGCTTATACTCTAATGATACTTAAATTTAATATGCTGCAGGTCAATTTTTGGATGCTGTGAGGTACACTCTGGTTCTCTAACCAAAGACCATGGGCATTCAGAAAACCTGTATAAATAGTGGGTTTAGCGCCTGTAGCTTTCATGTTTGGACCTCAGGGGGTCCCATTTTTATTTCTGCCCATTATTTTTAGTTTTATTTTCCTTGGCTGCATCCCTTGTTTTATGACTGAAATGGAAAAAACAACATAAGTAGCATCACATAAAGGCTTATGTTTAGATTTTCATGCCTACTGCTTCCTCACTGTCGTACTTGGCATGATTCTTTTACTCTTTCATGAACCTGGAATTTCAGGTTATTAAGGGTAAAAATGCTGTTCTGTGGAGTGTTTGAAATCAAAGTAGTAACATGAGGACAGCACCATGAACAGTGTGGAAAAGTGTGGTTAGAATCACTGGTCTAACTTGTTGCTGAATCAGTCCTGATACTCTTTTTTTTTTTCCCATCTGGCTGTTGTATACATCCCTTATAATAATGGTATTTAACAGGGGATTTGCAAAGACTTAATCTTGGAAACTCCCAAAGAAATCTAGATAGTCAAGAGATGTCCTAAGAAAGTGCATGAGAAAGTGTGAATTAAGCAATGTGAGATGAGATGGTTTTTTTCTCCCTATTTACTCTCCTAAAGAGAGCACTTGAGCGTTGATGTATTCAAGACTGATTTGCCATGTCATGACTCAGTTACTGCACTGCAACTTGGCTTGGTGTTTGCAGGAAACTGTTCTGTTTGTTTCTATTTTAGCAAGACCCAGCAAGTTATCTAGATGTCACTACTGTATTTAGAAGTGGGTGGCCAATGGAAGATGAACTTTTGTTGGTCCGGTTCATTAATAGTACGGAGTATTTATAATCGGGTGCAAAAGGTGGGAACCCATACTCCTGCTGCAGCCAGTGTGACCCTTCCCAGGGAGCATTGGCCGGGCTCCTGGGGGGAGCCGTGTGCTCCCAGGCGGCAGTCTGGTGAGTGAGAGATTCTGCGAAGCCAAAAGAGTAAGTGGAAGCAGCTGTGAAGCCCTGTCCTGTCAGCCACTTCTGCCAGTCACTCCGTTCTTACAGGCCTCCCACCACAGTGTCTGCATACAGAGAACCATACGGGACAAGGGAAACAAAGTAGTTTCTTTTTCTGCAAGAAAACAAGCCCATTTTTGTTTCTCCAGGCATCTCTTCTCCTGAACCAGCTATCTTACCAGAAGAAAATTATTTTTATTTTTCCCGGAAAATATAAAGAGAGGCTTCATAACTAACAAAGGGTAGGGCTTGAATGGCTGTCCCTCAAGACAGAAGAAAAAGGCTTTCTGTTACTCTTACTTATTACCTAGATTCTTTTCCGTACCTTGCTCCAAGGGATAACATGGATTACATCAAGGTATGGAATAGGTCCATTAATTGGGTGTTCATAGCACTTCAGTATTTCATGCCTTCTCAAGATACTACAGTTTCAAATGTGTAATCTTTAAGTGCTTGTTGTTGTAACATAAATTTGATCATAGAATATGGTATTAAGGAAAAACAATAAAAATGTATGAATAAATCTTTACAGAATTAATGTCAATTACTGAATATTTTCCTCAAAACGATGAAACTTGATAGTTTGTCTTCAGCAACTAGGGCCAAATGTGGAGGAAATTCCTGCTTCTTAATTTCATATTTTATTCTTTGAAACAAGGTAAACACATTACTAAATTTTTTTTTTAGTCATAAGCAGATTTACTTTATATTCTGGTCTGGAAGATACAGCTTAAAGAAAAAAAAAATCCTATTTTTATGGTAGCTAAATAGCAAATATTCATTTGAATGTGAACATAGTCTGCTGTTCGTGGATACTACTTACAGGATGGCTTGAGTGTTCCAGGTGAAGACATCCAGGAGACCCAGCTAGTGTGGTTAGGAGCTACTATAGGTATTTACATTAGACTGTTGGGAGACAGTGTCAACTACATGAACAGCTGTTAAATAGATCCTGTCTGTTAGTTATGAATTTCTAAAATTATGTTAATTCCACTATCTTTCTTTATATACAAAAATAGAAGTAGCATTTTATTGGGTCAAGAGAAACAAGCTTGCAAGTTTGAGGTGAGGTTTGGTTTACTTGGAAGAACCTTGATAACAGGGATCTACTGTAATCTGACTCAGCTCCTGTGCTTGTATTTTGTTCAGGTGTATTTTTATTTGGTGTAGTAAGAACAATAAAACCAACAAAAGCACACAGTAAAACAAAACTGAGCTTATTTTGGCTTGGGGTTGACTAGACATTTACTGCAGCTGAATTTTTTATCTGACTCTGCTAGCTTTAAGTTTACCAGTGAACAAGAGTCTAATTGTTTTAAGCTGTGACTTGATGGATGTGTTTCTTTAAAAGAAATACTGAAAATTGTGTTACGTAGTGTATCTTAAATCAGCTAGAATGTTGTTCTTTGTGATTGTTATAATAAAAAAAGGCCAAGAAATGCAGGTTTCTCCTAGAACCTGTTCTGTTTTTTTGGTAGGCCATGAGTTACTAGATTTCAATATTCTATGCTTACTTTGTGTTTTCTTCTATTTTTTTTTTTTTTTTTCCCCTGTCCTGAGGAATGGAAAATAATCCCAAGGCGTCAAAAATGTATCAAAAAAAGTGGTTTATGCTCTTAAACATTGTGCAGAAATCAGATCAGGGAAACATTTGAGTAAGCGATTGAGTCTGACTTTTGGGAGGATCCAGATCTGTAGCCATTAAGTGCCACACTGATGTTCTTAGGTCACAGCCAATGTTATATGAGAAAATAATATCACATTACACTCTTACGTTCTTTTGGGCATGTGAGGATATTATTAAGAATTCTGTATTAAAACAGATTTTTATGGAAGTAGACCTCAACGCACCATTGTTTTATCTTTTGACTTACTAGTCTGATTAAAATACAACTTTGTAATGGTCAAAAGTGCTGTGCTTCGTTTTATGTCTTTGCTATAAACAATGGGACTTCTTCCAGATCGATACATGATAACTAAGCAAGCTTGTGAGTAATGTTTCGCCTTAGGGAAAACCTGTACATAAGAATTTTCCATTGTATAGCTAGAAGGTACTTTGGAGAGGTTAATTCAACTAGATTTTTTGAAGTCTATTTTAAAGTCGTTCCTGCTTTCTTGTGTTTTGGCAGTAATTTTTGTCTTAGGGCAGGTATTTAAAAGAAGTCAATTCTCATGCCAGTAAGCAGTAAATGAGTTAGTTCATGTCAGCTTTACCACAGTTTCCTTCATTAAAGTGAACAGGATGGCTCTTTCAATGCTGATTCTTGAGTACTCTGTTAATATGCACATACATTAACAATACAGACAGAATATTGACACTACATCTGTAAAATACAGGCCTATGTAACTATCAGCGTATGGTATTTCTGGTAGTTAAAGCTCCTTGAGAAACGTAAGGAATTGAATGGTATAGAAAAAGACAAAGCTAAATGTTGAATTGCAAGAAGGTTAAACATGTTTAGATTATCTATTTAAAACGTGCTTTCTTATATAGTGACAGTAAGGGTTTGGTAACACTTAGCACCATGTTATGTGTCTCTTAGCTGCTTTTTGACATTGTCGTCCTGGTTACCCTGTTACTGACTTTTTAATTAGTTTGGGTAAATGTACTTTTGTAATATGTGGCTGTTCAGAACAATATATAATCCTTGGTGACCCTCAGGAAAATGACTTGCTGAACCAGGCAGCATAGGTGGTGCTTGGTGATGCCTCTCACCGTTTTGTGCTCTTTCCCAGTAGGATCACAGCAGGGCTGCAGAGACCTTTTCATTGCCCTAATACTGCTGTTTGTGCACTTTTTCTCCTAGAAGAAAATCTTTGAAGAAGCAACGTATCATCTAACCATGTTAAATGCTGCTCTTTTTTGGCAGTTTGCCTTCTCAGACTATGGACCCTGATGAGAAGTGCAAGTGTGTTTGGTGAATGCTTTCCTAGCCTGAATGAAGAGATCCCAGCAGATCCCCAACGATACGTGTAGGCAAGGCAGTTTTTGTGAAGTCTGTGCTTTGTAAATTAAGCTAAGAGGCAAGTTGACCAGCTACAGGTTTCTTTGTACATGATCCAAAGGTGAGTCTTAAGTGTTCAGCAGCATCACTTACCCATTGCTTTTCCTGATCTAGCAGAGTTAAGATCCATGGTCTGGAAGCCCACTAGTGTTGAGCTCCACTTGGCTGCGTCTGTAGGATCAGAAGAGATGCATCATCTTGCTACTTCGAAGAGTTACATTAATTTCTAAACTTAACTTCTGGTGTGCATCCAACTTCTTAACTATTTTGTATTCTGCAACCATAAGATGCAGAGGAGAGAGCAACTTTTCCTCAGCACCACCTCTTTATGTTCTTCCTGCCAGGGCTTTTGCTTGCGATGTTTCTTTGGCATCAGGGTTTTTGTTCTGACCTTAAAGCCAGGAGCCGGCGCTGCTGTGCAGGACTGCGGTGAGGAGCCAAGGCTGTTTGTGTGGGGCTGGGAAGCTCTGGGAGGGCAGTTCTGTGCTTCCACAGCTCAGTGGCTGTGAAACGTCCTCCTCGGACAACCACATCACAACTTTTCCTTTTTCATCTTTGCTAAATAAAAAGCTTCAGTCTCTTCCTGGTTTAAGGCAGCCTTTGGCACAATAGACTGCTTTTTATTTGTGGTTTTGTGCTGGTTCTGACTGGGGCACTCTTTATTGCTGTGTGGTTCTAGCAATCACATTTCAATTTGTTCTGTTGGCAAATGCTTAAGGCACAAAAGAAATTTTCTATATCTGTGAATATAAATATATTGTTTTCCTTTATTTCTTAAACCTTTGGGATGTTTTTCCATATCTCCAAACTTGAATGGATCAAATATGCACTCTCTATGTATGTGTTGACTCATTTTATCTTTTAGGTTGCCATAAATAATATTTCTGTGTTTCTAGCACCACTTAGCAATGACAAACATGGTTTTGTTTTGGTTTAACCTCTTTTTGTTCTTAAAAGAGAAGTTATAAAACCCACTTTCAAACCCTGAGGTAGAGAAGGATGATTATCAAAGAAAATGTGAAATTGTAAAGAGGTCGATGAGGTAAAGGTTATATGTGTATTAGGAAAGTATTGCAGCATATAATAGTTACTCTTCTCCTGTGAAGTCCGCACTCTAAATCAGAAAAGATGGTATCTTTCATGATGTCCTTTGATCTTAGGTAAAGTAAAAAGTGGATCTTCACTGCATGTCTTTTGATATAGAAAAGAATTAATGTTTTCTGGCTTAACGACTGGGACCCCTTTAGGTCCCCAGTTTGCAACGATTATTACACTCGCATGCAGCACGTTGCTTCATTAAGTCAGGAGGATTTGTTTGCAACTTGTAAGGAGAGGTGTGCATGTGCAATGGTTGCTGCAGGAGCAGCACTTGGAAGGGAAGTTGCTGTCTGCAAGTTCACCAGAGCAGCGTTCAGGACTGGGGATCACAAAAGCATTTTTTGTCTGCAAAACACTGTAAAGCTGTGTCCTTTTGTCCTGTTGGATAATCCTACCTTTAGCAGGAATGGCTGGAGTAAGCAGTGGTATTTTTAAAGCATTTGTCAGATGTAGATCTTATTTGAGGATCAATAAGGGTTGGTATTTTTATAGCTATTTGCAGATTTTGCATCCATATTTTGCAGGATTGGGGGAAGATTGTGAAATTGCTTAGAAAGAATATGCTTGAAGTAAACAGCGCAACATGCTTGGGTTATACACATTAATAGAAATATTTAACTGATTGAAAAGACCTCAGCATTGTGTAATAGCAATGATATGTTAAATTCCAAGATCCCAAGGCATGTTACAGTCATTAATTAACTGTGAACAATAACTTCCTTTGATGACAAGTAGTGTTTCCTCCTGATGAGGCACAGAGGATTAGATGCCTGTCTAAAAGCAAAACCATACTGTTCTTAAAAGATACATTAAGTGCCTATTTTTTTCCTTTTTTATTCACTTTCACTTAACAGTGTATACCGCATCATCTCTCTGCTTAATTGCATCCTACTCTTCCTCTGCTTGGTGAAAGGGCAGAAAAATATTCTGCTGGTGTGAATGAAAATTCAGTACAGTGTTGTTTTAATGAAGAATTGAAAGCAGACACTGTTGTAAGGAGTGTATTTTTATGGAAAATGCAATTTTTCTCTTCTTATAAGAATAATTATAAAGTTCTTTTTTTTTTAATATATAAATATATTCATTAGCATGTAGTGGCTTTTAGCCTAAAGGTCAACTAAAGTGGAAGAAGATAGTGTAACATTAGAAAAAACCCAGCTGATGAAGGTTTTGTTGGGAAGGGAAGAGAAAGATTATGTCCTTTCTCCCAGCATACCATTATGCTGTCTTTTGTCCCATGTGGCCCCAGGTCTAGTACTTCTTTGTATGCAACTTAAAGTGTAACTAAACAAACAAAATGTTGTATATTGGGTGTAGGCATTCAGTTCTCAGGATGACATGGGCTGGTCTCACAAGCAGGAAGGGGTCAAGACTGTGCAGCAAGAAGGAAATGCACTGCAGTTCCCCATTCCCTCCTCTCTGCAGAGGACAGATGGTTCTCGTGATTTACTTATTTTAATAGCCCTTCATGGGATGCTGAAGGAATGTTCCAGCTGAGGAAAGCCAGTGTAGTAACACCATGAATCAGTGTGCCAGACTGATTCCTTCGCTTCCCAGGAAAAAAAAAACCGCAATCAGTAAGTTGTTCTGGTTTAGACTGGATAAAACAACGGCTGCTCCAGGGGCTGATAAAGTTTGGAGGCCTCTTTAATAAGGCCTATTTGAAAGTCTGTTTTCTCAAATTATGTCCAAGTACTCCCTGTGAGCTCCCAGTCCCACCCTTTTGTCCAGTGCTGAGCCCTATGCAGTTATGCAATGCGGCTATTGAAAACTGCCTGCACGCCGTTCCTAGCAGACATCAACCTGGATGTCAGAGGGCCAGGGCGGTGTTGCTCTTCCTGTCCCTGTAGCTGTTTGTGAACAAATCACTCTGAAAATTGCCTTTTCTATGGGGGATTGATATGAAGGACTTTTTGTTGCTGCTGTTGCTGCCTTGCCTTTTTTTTTTCCTTCTTTTTTTTCTTCCCTCTCATCAGAATCAATCAGTAAGCTCTCCTTTTTGATTCAGGATTTCATGAGAACTGGTAATTGTAATGTGTTGGTCTTAAGAGATGCCTTTGCTAAATAGGCTGATGCCAACTGTCTAGTTCATCAGAAGAAAAATGAGTGAAGTGCTAGGTACGTTGAGTGATCCATCTCACATCATACTGATGTTAACACATCCTAACAGAGGAATTAAATTTTGAAAGCCTAGTTACTCGCTACTGATGTACATAGTTAACTTAGCAAAAACAAAGACCAAAACACTCCTACTCCATAAAAACAAATAAACTTAAGTGCTACCTCCTCCTGGCAATCAGGATTTAATTTAGTTGACTGGAACTTTAGGAGGAAGTCCAAAGAGAGACCCAGAGCTAAGGTAGTGATCTTAAAAGCTCTCACAGAAGTTATATTGCATTTTCAGCTCTTTTCAAAGCTGGTCCTGTACACCTCTCTTCTCTAGAAGTTGCATTGGTTAGTGACACCCTCCTCACAGAAAGAATACTGTTTCCTCCCTTTGTGGCACCTCTCTGGTTTCCATTCATGTCTGTTGTCTCTCAACCTCAGGCCATACTTCACTGTGAAGAACTTGGCTTCATTTTCTTGATACCCTCCTTGTAGGTACAGGTGGGCTGCTGTTAGGACCCCTGAAGCCATCTGCTTTCCAGGCTGCACCGGCCAACTCCCTCAGCCTCTCCTCAGGGTGCAGGTGCTCTGGCCCCTGACTGTCTTGGTGGCCCTCTGCTGAACTCCTGACAATTTATCAATCTTTCTTCTGTTGGGGAGCAACAAAACCGGACACGGCCTTCCAGATAGGATCTACCAAGTGCTGAGCAGAGGGGATGACCCCTCTCTTCCTTCCCACGAGCTGCGCTACTGGCCGTGTCCCCGTTGGTATGTGCCGGGAGGCCGCCGGCCGTCTCTGCTGCCAGGGCACTGCTGGCTGGTGCCCAGCTCGCTGCCCACCAGGGCCCGGGGCCTTTCGGCAGAGCTGCTCCCCAGGCAGGCAGGNGCCCCCCCAGTTGGTGTAATCTGCAAACTTGATAGTGCCCTCTGTAATTTCCTTCAGGTGATGGGTAAAGAGGTATCAGTTCTACCAGTTCTCCCTAATTATGAGCAAGTTAGCCCTGCCTTTAGGAAATCTGAAAGAAACTGAACACCAAGCTTTCATGAGCACAATAGAGACAGAGGCAGAGTGGATTGGAAATAAGCCTTTCAGGTTACTAAATTGTCCTTTTTTTGGTCTTCTCTAATACACTGGTTACTTTCCTACTCATGCATACTAAGATTTGCAATGAATATGTATGTCCTAAAAGCATGGATAGGTTGGGAAGGATTGTGTACTGAGACTTGTTTGGTTTTGGATTCTGCCCTGTATTTGCTATAGGCATATGGAAAAGCATGTGATGTGATGATTAGAACAGTGAAACTGAGATTGTAGAGCAAGTCTCTAGAAATAAATGTGTTTGAAATTAATATTATCAAAACATAACCCCCCTTCCCATTCTTATTCCTGAATGTTATTGTTTTCATCCTTTGCATTAAATGTTGCAGGTATTGTAATTGAGTTGGTGCTGGGGTAGCCAGATACATTGCATTTCTGACTCCTGGGAAAAAAAAGTTGTGAGGATAGGGGATCGAATAGGATTGGTGGACCATAGCTGTGTGCTGCTGCAGTGCACTTATTTTGATACGCAGTAGATTTAGGACTGATTTAACATGATAAGGAGAACTACCAGATAGTGGAATTTGAATCCATGGTGGCCTTTTGATACTGTGAGGAAAACCTGTAGCAGGAGACACTTCTGCTTAGGATTATTCTGGGGGGTATATTTGGAAAAGAAAATTTATAGAAGCAATCAGAAATAGGTGTGTGTTGGAGGTGATGGGGAAAGTACACTGTTAACTCCTCTTCGGGACTATAAAACGAAGTGTTCCAGTTTCAGCTCTAACCCAGGGAGTTCACATTATAAAATCTTTACATATAATTTAGCACATGAATTGGGAGCTTCTGGCTCATGAAGGTTTGATTTGGCTGGGACTGGATCATTCTGTCCCCTGGAGAGACCATGTTTCCTCTATATCAAAGCTGAGGTAACTGGGGAATGTTATGGCAGGTTTGCAAGCTTGCAGTTCAATTTAACATTTGTACTTGTTTTCATGCAATACATTACCTTTACAAAAACAGCAAAGCCTTTACTTCCGTTTTTCCTCCTGTGTCTGTCTCATACAAGTGGTAGTTCTTTTATTTTCATGGAGAAAAATATTAAAAAGCTTCCTAGGCACAGAATGGAAAGGGAGGAGGAGGAGAGAGAGGCATGAATACTACTCCAGAAACTAATGACCCATTCTTTTCCTTGGAGGTTTTTAAGGAGAACATGCATGTGTCTTGGCTTCTAGTTTCTGGAGAACATAGCTGGGACTGGGGAAATCTGGTTTGTTGGTGGTGTGACACTGGGCAAGAAGTTCAGGATGAGATTCACAAGGGTGCTGAAGTGCTTTGTAGATAGCTCTATAGATGTTACTGGGCTCTCCACAAAGGGCTTGCTCTTAGTGCCCTGGGTATTTCTGTTGTCTGAAAGTGTTTTTATATTTTTGTCTGAAGGACCTGTTACCCTTAAAGTGATTTCTTCTTGCTGTGCTCCAAGTGTCTTCCCAGGAGCTTTCTAGCTCCCTTTCCATTTAGTGATCTCTGTATCTTCAGCATTGAAATATTCAGTACCATCTTAATTTTTGTGGCTTTCTCTTTAGTCCCCGCAGTTTCATCTGTTCCCCATCATAAATGCCTGCTTTGCATGTGAGAGACTAGAACCTGCTGAACTCCCTGAAGTCATTTTATAACTTCGCTTTAGCACGTAGCTTGCTCTTCTGCTTGGTTAGACAGAAGGAGCAGCAGCATTACCTACTTCTGTTTCCTCATGTAGCTCTTTCCTGAATTTCTGTATGCTTCTTTTAAGCTGCCTGTTTTAACTCTTGATCTTTGAAATCCTCATTTTCCACCTCTTCTCTTTTCCTTACCCAATAAAAGCTCTGCTTTCTCTTTTTCTACCAAGAGATGTTTCTACCTTTTTCCTACCACCTCTTGCTGACTATCTGAAAATTTTTCTGCACAAGGTTATCTCCATGCTTACTTACTTGCTTATCTTACATGCTTACTGATTTGTCCTTTCCACTGCAGGGGTCCTATTGAGCTATATAATCTATTAGCCTCTTTTCCCAATAGCAACCTGTCTTGTAATGATGATGACTGAGGGATGAAGGGTTAGAATTGCAGAGAAATGAGACAAGTTATCTAGTCAAAAGGCAAAAGGCATAATGAATATGATGTATATAAAGTTTCTACATGTGAAAATTTAAAGTGCTCTTTTACTCCCATTTAATTTGCCCAACATCTTTTAAGTTAAACATTATTTGAAAAATAATGCTAATTTTAGACTTCCACATACTTATTAGGAATGGGAGTGAAACAATCTTTTTTGTTTGATAGCTTGGGTCTTTTGCTTGAAAAGAAGTTTTATGTGTAACTTTGGGGGTTTTTAATAATTATATTCATGCTTGCTTTTTCTCTTGAGTTCTTGGAAATGGGGAGTATGTGAACATATGCATTTAGGAGCTTAAAAAAAAGATAGGTGAACTTAAATGAAGGGCCAATACAAAATGAGAGTCAATGCCTAAGGGAGTGAGCATTTAGCAGCTCTTGCTGATACTAACCTGAGTTCACAGACTCGGGGAAAACTTCCGGATCAATGTGTGTTTTCTTTGTTGCTGGGGTCCTGTTCCTCTCTTCCAAATCTTTTACCTAAGCCTAGACTTAAAAGCAGAGAGTTTGATTCCTTATTCTTAACTCCTGAATCTTAAAAATAATCGTGAATTATCTTCAGGAGACATCAGTCTCATTTTCCAGATGCATTCTGTAACTTGTTAGGCTTGTTTTTATTCTCCTCTTTGGATGTATACAGCCAAGTGATTCTACAGCATTTTGATGCTTTCTAAGTAATCACAGAGAAATTGTCTAGAGGTGTGGGTATTAAATTGGTGTATATATATAGTGAGCATTTTCCTATAAATTTTTGATTGACTAGTTGGAGTATTTAAAATCTGTTTTGAAATAAAGGCCCCAGGTATTTATATGATTGGTGATTGGTGATAAGGTAAAGACAGCTGTAAGACATAAATTCGCTGGTTATGGGTTGTCTGCATTGGTTTCAACTGAAATGATTATGCTGATGTGGGAGAGCAGACATGTATCTAAGAAGTGGAGTATTCCATAACAGTTTTGTGATGTAATGGAGCAGTTTTGCAAAACTGTCTTTGTTGCTCTGAAGGGGAAAGAACTGTGCTGTCAAATAATGGAGGAAATACACTTTTTTTTTTCCTATCCCGGTTTCTCGCTGAAGTCAATTTCTGGAGTATATTATTAGGTTCTTTTGGGATGGAAGATTCTTCCATTCTTCTACAATATGAGGAACAGATCACTTGCAAGGCTGCTTTAAAAAAATATTTCTATACCTAGACTTGTCCTATCATTTCCTTATCCTGTCATTTACAGGCATGGCTCCATTCTTGCATGACTATGATCTTACTGCAGCCTCTTTGCATGTTCAGCTCTTTGCTCATGTTTCAGAATGCCTATTAATTTGTTTTTCCTTAATATGGAGAAATAGTTGGTGTAAGATGCACCCACCCACCCACATTTCTCTTCTGTAATGCATTGCTTGTTGACTCAGTTTGAGACTCAAGCTGTCATGAGAGGTTGCAACCAATGATGTGTTACTCCATTTGTGCTTTCTAAAAATAAACCTTTCCTCTTAAAAAAATCAATAGAAACAATATTTTGAAAGACAGCAAATTCACATAGGAATACTGAAGCAATCAAGGGCTGCTGCATTTACTTGTGGATTACCTTTAATAGAGTTTAAGTGTCTCGCACATAAGATGGAAGTATAGTTGGGGATGAAGTCCAAGAGGCCCAAATCATGTTCTTGTTCCTCCCATCTCAGAAACGGATATTTCTCCCCTCTCTGCCCTATTCCAACCAAGTGTCCCACTGTCCAGCAACTGCATGGGCATGCTTGTCAGTCTTACTTGTTCTTAAGCCCACATTATCCTTATACCCAAACTGCTTTGTCTTTAGTTAATCACAAAAGCACAGTAAGGAAGAAGATCTGAACTTTGGTGTGGTCTCCTTGCTTCCTCACCTGCTGTATAGGCAGACTGATAGAGCCATTTGATGGCTCATCTGAGCCTTGCATTTTGCACCCATACATAATTCTAGTGTTGGATGTGTAGCAGTGACAGATGCTGAGCAAACAAATCAGCGTGACTCCTTCCTAGAAAAGCCTGATGATGCATGTTCAAAGGCATTGTGTTGTGCAGATCCATGCCAGGGAGGCCACTGCAGCTCGGTCTGGTGTCCAGCTTCTTGCACTAATGGACAGAAGCAATGTAAGTAGACATTGATTCTTGTGATGTTAACCATTCTTTTTGATCAGTTGTTGGTAATTCTGGCTAAATCTTTGAAATGTGTACTACTGAATGCTCTACCTCCCTAGCAGCAGATTTATTTTTAAATAAGTGTCACTAGTGATTTATCTACTCAACTAAATGGTGAAAGCATTTAATTTTAGAGTAAGTAATAAAATAGCTTAAAGAGCTTCCATGCAACAGTTTCTAGAATGTTTTTCCCCATGTATTCTAACTTAAATGGGGAAAAAAAGACTCAAAGGCTCAGCTTGGCCTCAGGAAAAAAAAGTGCATCTTCCACTGCTGTGAGTTATGCCTAAATTGCTACATACATGTTCATTTGATCTCTGTCTTCTTGACTTAATTAAAACACTGGAATGTTTGTTCAGTAGATAAGAACATTTCTGGGAGTTATTTAAATTAGTAAGTACTCTGCTTACTGTCATTAAATGTCTTTCCCCTAACCCTCCTCCCCTATTCCTCACAGTATGTAGCAATAAGTGATATATGACTATAAAATAATAACAGTTAAGTCACAGATGGTTGAAGATGAAACCTTTAAATGAATGCTGAATCTCTTAGCTGTTCATGTCGAAGGTTTTGGTATGGGGATGTTTCTTTTAATTTGTTGGGGTTTTTTTTAAACACTTGCTAATTAAAAATACTCTTGGTTTTGCTTTTTTGTTACATATTACATACAGTTTTCATTCTGTTCACATTTTTAATAGTAGCCATGACTATATGTCCTACTGCCTTCTTTTACTCTTTCCCTTGTGGCAGTATTTGCAGCAAATATCGGGCACACAGTAGCAGTCTCATGGGCTGTTTTAGTCATCTTGTTTGCCAGGAGCCATTCTGCTTCTGTGAGGTGCTACATGTTTTGGGGTTAACATTCACGTCTAATACAGTGAGAGAGATTTTCAATCTTCTGTATTTGAGAACACAATCTCCTTGCATGCCACTCCTTTCTACAGTTTTCTAATTATTTAAATAGTGTTTAAACCTGACTGATACACATTCAGTCCCGTTCGTATTCTCATTCCCCATTGAACTGGTATTTTTTGCCTTGCCTTCTGAATAGCTCTTGCCTTTTTAACAGCATCAAGACTTTGGCTCTAGGAAGATTATGACTTCTCTTTCTTTTGTCAGAAACTTTGGATCCTGACATGAGCCAGACAATTTTTTTGAGAGGAAGTCATGTGAACTGGATTTGACACAAGCAGTTCCCTACTAGCCAACTAGCAAGAACAGCGTATTTGCTTTATTGAGTTAGCTTCAGTTCTCCAGGCTATCATGAGAACATTTGCTTAAGCTTATGGCTTTAGGATGTTTATAGGTTCTTGCAAGATCAAGGTCTTGGTAGTGCGTTCATGCTGCAGGGCAGCTGAGACTCTGGTGAGGTGTCTGTTGTAGTGCTGACTGAGGGAATTTGTTTCACTTCATTTTAGCTCTGACGGAGTTGTCGATTGTCTAAAAAACCTATTTCAATTTAGTGATAGCAACTGGAATAGACTACATAATGTTAAAATGTGTCATGGTTTAACCACAGCGAGCAACTAAGCACCACACAGCCGCTCACTCACTTCCCCCCCCACAGCCAGTGGGATGGCGGAGAAAATCTGGAAAAGAACTAAAACTCGTGGGTTGAGATAAGAACGGTTTAATACAACAGAAAACAAGAAACTAATAATGATAATAACACTAATGAAATGACAACAGTAATAATAAAAGGATTGGAATATACAAGTGATGCACAACACAATTGCTCACCACCCGCTGACCGACGCACCCAGAAGTCCCCGAGCGGCGATGCCCATGCCCCTGGTTCCTAAAATGTCACATGGTATGGAATACTCCGTTGGCCACTTTGGGTCAGCTGCCCTGACTGTGTTCGCTCCCAGCTTCTTGTGCCCCTGCAGCTTTCTTGCTGGCTGGGCATCAGAGGCCGGAAAACCTTGACTTTAGACTAAACATTACTTAGCAACAACTAAAAACATCAGTGTGTTATCAACATTCTTCTCATACCTAGCTCAAAAACATAGCACTATACCAGCTACTGGGAAGACAATTAACTCTATCCCAGCTGAAACCAGGACAAATATTTAATCAAATATTTTGATCATTGTACATTACCGTTCACTTTCCAGAGTAGATTTTCATTTGATTTTTTTTCCGTCCCATTTGTTTGAAATATTCAGCAAGTGTTTGTATTTTTCCATTTCTCAGATTTTACTATTGCAACTGTGGAATTTATTTTGGTCTTTAAATATGAATGGCTTGATGTTTTCCCTGTCCTTGTAAGGCATTCAGTTGCTCAACCTCTGTGAAGCAAACTATTGTTTAATGTATCCTGATCACTGCATGAATATCAAGTGTAAAGGGAAAAGACTGCTCTATTGCTTTCTTTTGTTTTGTTAGGTGTTATTTTTTAATTTAATTTGAAAGAAAAAAAGGTGGATGGGAAAGGCTTCCTACATGCCATAAGTGATCCTTTGTGTCAAGAGATTAATAGGCTTATGGAAATGCCTGGTGCTTACAAAATATGCAGGGTCTGGTGACCCAATATTTAAGGTTTCTACCATTCTTTTCATACCTGGTGGCTTGGAATAAACCAGAGGCTACAATTTAATTAGCTGACATGAGTTTTGTGAATTCAAAGCTAATTTGTAAAAATCCACTGTTCTTACCAAGGTTGGTTGTCTAAAGTGTGTCATAATCTAGGTCTTTTCTGGAAGGCATGTTTTTATTAATCTGTGTTGCTGTCCAGTGAAAAGCATCTCAACAGCAGGGAAATACGGATTTGTTCCGAGCAAGCAGAACTGGGGGGATGTTTGTCAACATTTTCCCTTACTTTTCGCCTTGCCATGGTCAAGATCAGCATGTGTACGCTGTCTGGTACCTCAGCTGGGTTCCTCAGGTCTTCGCTGAGCTGGCTGTGTGCCCCTCACTTTTGCAGCTTGTTCCTCATTGTCAGATCACCATTATTTGGCGCATTATTTTATGTTCTCCAGTAATATTGCTCCCTTAGGAAGGACTTAAGAAGAACTAGATGGTTTTTTTCCACTTAGTGTTTTGATGAACAGAGGTGAGGGATTTGAAGTGGCTTATTAGGTGTCTATGTAAGAAAATTATCTCCCCAGAATTTCACTGCTGCTTTGTAAGTGTATATGGAAGACTAAGTGTAAGTAGGGGTTGTCATGCGCTTCCCTATGGATTTCTGTGGGATCTCTTAACAAAGACACAGGGCTACAAGATGCTGTAGGAAAAATGAACAATAGTTTATTATTTGAGGGATGGTACGTGATATTTACACAAACCTGGTTCTGAGGAGCATAATTCAGGCTGTCACTTTCAGATTTGCTTAATTGTACAACTTTAGCATTCTCCTTATATATTTAACTAAAAAGTAACTACCACTGTTTTAATTACCAACACCCCCCCCAAAAAAAAGAAAAAAAGATTAGCATTATTTTCCTGAAAGTACAAAGAATTATCATTGCTCTTCAGAAAGAATGTGGTCCGAGGGTGGCTTTGCTAGGCAGTGCTAAAATACGTTGTCCTACCTCACAAGAAATTGTTAGCACGGAGAGATAATAACAGAGGGGGGTAATCTCACATACGGATGAGGGGAAGTACAAAGCTTTCTCCTTGTGCTTCAAGCTTGACCTAAGCATAGTGTGACTGTTGCTCAAAAGGTAGGATGCTCTCCATGCCCCATGTAGTCCTCAAGAATGTAGCTGTATTTGAGTAGCCAACCAGATTTGGTATTTGGTTAGTGAGCTGTAAATATGGGTGGCACATGTGTAGGGTGACAGCCACATCATTTGCAAATCTGAGCAAGAAGCCGGATGGCCTTGTACCAGGCTGTTCAAGCAGCCAGTTGCCATGAAAAAAATCTCCTGTATTAATTATACAGAATAGTTTGCTGATATTTAAACAGTGTGTTTATCTAGTGAAAGTTTCTAAGGGTCTTTGCTGGAAATGATATGCAGGGCCCAGCAGGATAACAGGCATTGAGCAGTGTGGATTAATGCAGCAGCCTCTGCATTGGGTAAGGACTTTCAGCTGGCTCATTTCTCAGCTTTTCCTCATTCTGAAAGTTGCATGCACTCATGCTTTCATCCTTGTATTTTTCCTGTTCAGTCATTTATACATACAGCTGTGTGTGATGGATAATACCACATTGTTTCTAATGGCTTTATTTTCACTGAAGGTTTTCTGTTTTCTTGGTTTTCATTGTATTTCAAAACTGCAAGGCTGTGTAATACCATTTATGAAGTTGAATAGTTGGAGAGGGGGAGGATGGGGGAGGAGAAGAGCTGTACAGGTGTAGATATACAGGAAGATTACTCCAGATAGCAAGAACTGCAGAGAAGTTGGCTTGCATAGCAGAAGTGCTGAGGTTATGTGGAGAGCAGAGAAGGCAACCAGCTTGAGATGAGTGCGAGTTTGTAGCAGGGTAATAGAAAGAGAGCGTATCTATAAAGTATGTTGGATTAAGTCCATAGGCAGCTTTACAAACCAAGAAAGATATTACTTATGCTGGGTCAGGTTTCTTTTTGCGCAGATGTTGTGTTAGCTCTTGCATTGTCATTATCTTGGACTTCTTCAGTGTGACTAATATTGCACAAATTTCAGATCTTTTTGTCTCCATGCGTGCTCAAATGCAAGGAATAAGCCTTGAAAAGGTTTCTCTATTGTTTGTACTTCCACTACCCTAAAGTAAAGCTTTGAAATAACTTCCCCTACTGGATTTTAAAAGATTAAATACGGACTGAGTATAGTTTCATTTACAAATCAAAACTAACTTGCGTGTTTTCCAGTCGCAAGTACAGAACTGTAAAAAATAAAGGTGTGTTTTATCGTCCATTTCATGACAAGAATAAGGAAAGTGATTTCTGAGCTGCCTTGCTGTTTGTGTGTGATGGCTGCTTTAACTCTGCTGTGAGTTAAAGGGACTGTGGCTGGGAAGAGGCTGTGGACATTACTATATAAACTCTCTGATAATGTCCCATAAATGCCAGCTCTGTGAAGAAACCCAATGTTTCTGTTTCCTTTGAAAAACTTATTCTGGTTTGTTTTGGTTCATGATCTGTTCCTGTGTTTCTCTGTCATTCCTTTCTCTCCTAGCAACAGCTAATTTGGGAAGTGGCTTTTGATGCTGTATGGTATTTAGACAATGTGTATCCAGTGCCATGATCAAACCTGGCTTAGCATAACTAGCCAGAGTTGCAAGCATATGGTAATGTCCATAAGGAATTAAGCTAAAGCCTTAAGGACTGGGCAAAGGGTCTTTCCAGAAGAGCAAGGATCTGTCAACAGAACTGTAGCCCATATGTAATTCCTACAAATGTGTGAGCGGGAAATGCCAATGCTTATTAGAGCATGCATTAAATATCATTTAACAGATGTTCGAAGAGCCTTTCATTCATAGTGCTGTTAGCAATGAATGAAGTATTATGCTCCCATTCTACATTTTTAAGTGAAGTGTAAAGATATGTTTGAAAAGGAGAACTAGTGTGAAGTGCACCCTGTTGCCATTCATGTTCCAAGACAGTTTTTTGTTCTCCAGTATCTAAAATTATTTACACAGGAAATAAGTATTTAACAATACAGTCTCAAGTTGTACAGAATATGAAATTACACAGTGAGTATTGTTTGATTGTTTTCAGTAAAATATATATACGTCTCATACAGCAGAGAGAATTTTTCAGAAACAACCGTTCTTGAGATCTAGCCTTACCATTTCCTTAGGGCTGTATTATCTTTGTTCTCAGGGTTCCTCCAATATATGTGTGTTTTAATCATGTTGCTTTTAAAGAGTTTAGAAGGCTGCAGGGTAAATTAGGTGTGATATTTCCCTAAATCCCATTCAGAAAACTTATATTATTTTCTTCCACTTTCTTTTCCTCTCAGTTCTGTCCTTGTTTTACACTAATGTGAATTACTTTCTGGAGTTTCCTGTCTCTACTGAGTATAGAAGAGTTTTGGCTGTCAGACTTAATCTAATCCTGATGCTTAGTCAGCTCAACTTGTATGAAAGGATCCCACTTGAGATTCCTCTTAAAGGTCACAGAGGAGGACTGTGATTTTCCCATGGGTCACTAGCAAGCACAGTGTGCCAACGAAAGCCCAGGTGTGTGCATCTCAGACTTCAGCCTATTTGTACCTTTGACTTTATGATGTACAGACAAATTTATCATGTTATGTGTGAGCTTCTTGCTCTTTCAACTATGGTGGTCTGAGTTTAACAAGAAAAAATAATCTTTAGGGTTTTTTTTTTAAAAAAAAAGGGGGCGGGGGGCACGGGACAAAAAAGTGAGAGAGTCTTGGAAAGGAGTACAAAACAGCATTTTTGAGAACTACATCCAAACTCCCCGGGCGTAGGAAAAGACCTTCCCAGAGGCTAGAGAGTACTGTATCTGTCTGTGAGGGAGCTCTTGTACCATCCTC
>VYZV01036575.1:11419-26779 GCA_013401275.1 Pandion haliaetus | reverse complement strand
GGCCTGGGACTCACGGACTCGCCCCCTCAGCCCCCGCCGCCATCTTAAACCACAGAGCGCCGGGAGAGAGGGGACAGAGCGGCTCCCGCAGCCACCTCCGGTCCTCCGAGGGAGGCCGCCCAGCCCGCCCCCGACACACGCGGTCACGCACAGTCGCACACGCAGGGTCACACCGGCGGCGTGGCTGCGGCGGGGACAGGCGCGACGAGGGAGCACGCACGGAGCCAGACCCCGGTTTACTTGCCGGATTGCGCCCGCGGAGGGTCCCTCCATCTTGGCCGCGATCTGAGGCCCGGCGCGGGCGACCCGACCAAAGGCCGCGGCCGTGGCCCCAAGGCTGCCCCGCTCATGGCAAAGCTGAGCCCCGGCCCCGTGAACGCGCTTTCCCTGGAGGCTAAAGCCGGGATGGTTCGCCTACGAACGCAAGCAGGCGTGAGGTGTGAAGCCAAGGGTCGCGTACCCGGCTACAGAAGGGAGCGGCGGTGGGCCTGTTCTCCTCCATGGCTCACCGGGCCCCGGGCGAACTCCCCGAGCTCCCGCCGGGACCTGCTCTCCTGGCCGAGGGCGTGGAGGAAGAGGAAGGCACTGCTGTGTGAATAACGTCTGGCATGTTGGTGGCCAGGCGTGGTTGACAGCAGCGTCTTGTCATCGGGTGGCTGAACTTACACTCTGTTCTGTAGCTGACTGGTACACTTAGATATTAGCATAAGGCTCTCCAATTCAGAGGAGAAGGGAAGAGGTTTCACCCTGAAAGACAATGGTGCTTGTTGCAGTTTAGAGGACCTAGGCATTTGGAAATATTTCGCTCTCCATGCTAGCTACTATTTCAGCAATGCTTTGGCAATGTTGCTTCATCGTGGATGAACTGTAATGCCGCTGATCTCAGATGCCCTCACCACATCACTGAGAACCGACGTGACAGTGACAGATTGACTTGGTAACACTCAGAGCCAGCCAGCTTCCGAGGAGCCACAGCAACCTGTGGCCAGACCAACCTTTGTGTGGCTATCCCGGGGTGGGAAGGTGAGGAGAAGCTCCTCTCTGAGCTCCGTGAAAGTCAGCATTCTTGCATGAAATTCCTAGCGACAGGAATTCTAAGGTCATATTCTACTGTCCCAGGGTTATGAAGTGCTACCGAAATTCTGTCCGTACTGTCACATGCGCTTACACTGCGCCCTGCTGCAATAATAATTCTGCTTAAAATAGGGGTGGCTCATCCAGCTGGGCTGGTGTGTATGCTGACACAGGCTGAAATAAATGGGAGTGAGGAGCACGTGGAACCAGAAATGCCTTAACTCACTAAATTAATGGACTAAGAACATTGGGGAGATCAGGAATTACAGACAGACTTGCTAATAACACACAACAAAACAGTTCTTAAAATAGTGCTGGCAACATCTGGGGTGTAGCATGGGGTACTCATTGCCAAGTCCAGGACCTTGTATGGGCATGGTTATGTGTATATGAGCTGAGGGTGCCTCTGCAGGATGGACAGTCCCAGGCAGAACTGGCCCACATGGGTAAACACTGCAGTGGAGATATTTCCTGGTCTCATTCCAGCTAGAATTTGCAGGGTTTGGCATTTATAAATGGTTTGCCTTGTAAACAAAATACATGTTCTCTGGAGACTGTAGAGAGACAACAAACATAGAACTCCCTCATGCCATTTGCACTTGCCATGTAGGATAGAACCACTCTAAAACAGAAATACTATTTTTCTTTCCTAATGCCTTTTACTCGCTGATCCTAAAGAACTATCCAGAGGAAGGCCATTAGCATTTTAAAAGAAGATGGCAGTGTCAAGAGACTATTGTACGTAAGTGCACTAAGGAGAATTGGGTTTAAACACTGTTCTTATTCCTCAGACCTCATGAAATCCTCATTCTCTCTACCAGCAGTTTGTGCACATGTAGCAGCTTGCTGTGGGTTATATTAATGTCCGACTGCACGGAACTTGTCTGACACACAGAAAGTTCTCGACTGGGAATGGAGTCAGGCATGAGCTTTCTAAACAGGCTTGTTGGAAGGGGAAGAAGGCTACAGCATGGTTACCATTTGCTGTTGTATAATAGTATTTAAAATCCTGCTGTATCCTCTTAAAAAAGCTTCAAAACCAGTGCCCCAGCTATTGCTGGTTGTGTGCTAAACAAGCCCTACCCTCGGACTGTACCCCACTTGGTCCTCTCAACAACATTGTTTATATGGTATTGTATAAACAGGGGATGCCGAGTCCTGGTTGGTGACCGCTCTTCTAGAGTGCCTGCTAGAAGAGCAATGGGGATATAAACAAGAAACTCCCCAAACTGAAAATTACTCTCTGCTACTGAGTCATGGATGACACTGAGCCACACCGTTCCTTATTGTTAAAATGGGGGCTAATTAAGTATTTACTTCACAGAGTGTCATGGTTATTAACCATGCAAAGATTACAAAGTGCTTTGAAGAGGTAAAATCTTTATCAATGCTACCTATTATTATCAGCTGTGATGTTATCAGCCCCATGTGGTATCAGGAATAGGTTGTTTTTCAGAAGGTAATTTCTTTTGAAGAGGTCTGGCACCATGCATTAATGAGGCATCAGTAACAGTTGACTGTCCTCCTGGTGATTTTAGGCTTCCAGTCAATCTGCTGTCTCCTGAGCTGTTCAAGTAAGGGATAAAAAGGACCAAGGAACAAAAGCAGCATTGAGGTTACAGTAATGTACCTGATGAGAAATGTGGTATTTCTAGAAAAGTTTCTGAACTGACTTTAAATATTCACCATATATCCATTTCTTGAAGCTTCTTGTAAGCACTGACGATGCATTGCTCCACATCGACAGTGTGCTCCAAAAATCAGTCAGATAATTGCTGGCTGAGCAGTCTTACGTGCTCTGCATTACATGTCACGAGCGTGCTGCCGTCATCTGCCTGAAGTACGGGTTCTGTGCCAGAAGAAGCCTGTGGACAAATTGGAGACTCCTGAGCCTAACTAAGTGTTGAGTCAACTGGGCATTTTCTGTTTGTAACTTATGAAAAATTAACTAGCAGTACTCCGTCGTGGCTTGAAAATTAATTCTAGGAGTAATCTTTGCTCTTCTTCCAGCTCATATACTTTCTGCATATCAAAGCTACATGGAGGAACAGATCTGTGTTAAACATTTGGCTGGTATGTAGGACATGGATGGTATTAGTTAAGGTATTTGTTACGCGCCTAGAACAACAGAGGCCTGATTGAGGCATTTGGAGAGTTCCCAAGAGAAAGGGGTACATGTCCATAACATGTCAGGATTTTTATGCTTTTATTTCAATACAAGAACAAGTTGTGGAGCTCAGGACAGCCGTAATTCCCCTGGGATGTCTGCAAAGGCAATGTGTACTGTCCACTAGATGGCCCGTGGCGTTGCTGCTCAGTGTCCCTCTAACACTCCAGACTTCACCTGTGTGAAAACCAGGCAGCCACCTCTTAGCTTTAATGGAGGGGTTCTCGGGAAAGACGTTTAAAAAAACCCCACCAAATCAACCAACCAAAAAAAAGAAGGATTTAGAAATCTGGTAAAGGCTTCATGACACAAGGTTAGTTATTCTGCAATAAACACTGAAAGCTTGTAAGTGCTGAGCCATTTCAAAGGAGAATGTCATTTCTTGGTGCAACATGTACAAGCACTCACCCTTTCATCTCTGATTGAAAGCTCTTAAAATGTACTGTCTGCAGAGTTCTTTCATGGCACAATGGGTAGTGTTTCAGCGTTAAAAGTTATTTTGAATCATTACTACGACTTAAATTAGAATTTATATACAGTGCATGCAAGATAGCTTGTGGTACTCACATGCCTGTTTAATGAGAGTCTATGAACATAAAAGCTTTCTGGAGAAGTATGGTTTTCTAACAGATTTTGCCCAACAGTGCAGAAGGGTTCACGTGCAGCCCTTGACAGGTAAATTTTCCTCTGTTAATAACTCTTCTTTCTTCTACCATAGCTGAAATAAAAACTCCACACACACACCCTCCCCCAAACACTCCATCCCACCACCCAACTCAGCACTTTCCTCAGTGCTACCAACCTTTTGTCATCTCTTTGATGCTGCTTCAGCATTATCCTTATTCAAACCACTGTTCTGACGCTGCCAGCTGCTAGTCCAAACATAGACGCCTACCAGGAGAGCGAGCAAATGAAGGGTGCTGTGCGCAGGGAGGAAAGGGCCTGGGTGTACGGTGTTGTAGTGGAAAAGATGAGTGTATCTGTGTGTAGAGACAGCCAGCTCACTACAGCATCTAAGGTATCATCCCTTTTCTTCTTTTATTTGGTCCTGTGTTTTTCTGTTAGGTGTACTGTGTAACTAGCCACCCTCATGTATCATAACTGTGTGGCTGGTCCTTGTGTGTATGTCTACTAACTGTAAACAGCGACACACTAACTGTGCTGCAAGAACTATACCCATCATGGTATACCCCATAAACTTTTCACAGCCCCCGTCAGAGTAAAGCCAGAGGTGGGGAGACATGGAATAAGCAGATGATAGGACTTCTTCAGTAATTGTTTTCCGGTCTGATATATTTCTGTAAATACTACAGCTGCACTGCCCTTCCCAAGCATCTGTTTAAGGCACAAAAGGTTGCAGAAGGGTATGCTAATAAGAACATTAAGGATCTTGGTTGTTTGCCTTTTTCCATGGAAAATGTTGCCTCTACTAAGCAAAAATGATGACAAGTCTCTGCATCTGCTGGGAATTGCAAATTAGTACTCAGCTTGCACAATGTGGTCACTGATAAAGTACATTTGCTGAGGTAATATGAGGTCCCACGACAGCGCTGGTGATGATTCAGGCTTTTAGGCATTCGTCTGCAGGTGGGTCAATAGGAGTGTTTTGCCACCAGAGTTCCAGGGTTGACTTAATTCATGTTTAGGAGCCTAATTTTTTGGTTCCTAATTTGAAACCTTACTAGCTCATTGGACAGTGAGGGTGTTCTCTAGTTTGCAGATGGAAGCTTTTCTTCCTGTGTTTTCTGTTTTCTCTCCCTGAGAGGTTTGTAGCCAGAGAGCTGACATTTAGATGAGGGATAGCAAACACTTCAGAGCACAATACTATACTGTGGTATAAGGGATAGCAAACACTTCAGAGCACAATACTATACTGTGGTACCTCCATCAATGCCTCTGAGACTGACCTCATCCCACCTTAGATTCCTCTAGTGACTACTGTACTGTATTTGAATTAGAATAACCACCATGATAGTCCAAAACAAAACAAAGGGTACATTAGCCAGAAAAAAAATATCCTCATCTTGTTTTTCTAAGACGTGCAGCTAAAACAAGACAGAATTAGAATCATGGAATCATTTAGGTTGGAAAAGACCATTAAGAATCCGGCCGTAGCAGTGCTTCCTCTCCATGCTCTTTGCTTCATGTGGTAGTTTCCCTTTGTAACTCCTTCACCTCTATCCTCTTGCCTCCTCACACTGTCACTCATGCTCAGAATACTTTGCCAGCCAGTGAGTTCCTGGCACCTTCACTTCCCTTTTCTAAATCATATTGAAAACCATGTCTTCCAAATTTGCCCTTGTTACAATAATTAATCTCCCTCTGATTGCACTCCTGGTATTGTTTTTTATTGTACACACTTCTGAATTTAGTCTTTGATCTTGTAAGGAAGCCTGAGGGTACAACTTCTTGCAGGATTGGTGCTCTGTGTTATAAATTTAGGATGGCAGGGGTCCAGCCTTCCTCTGGACCGCTTTGGTAAATGCCCATGTGCCCTGGCCATGAATGGTGTCATGCTCTATGCAATGGTCCTGAATAATTAAATCACTTTTAAAAGTCAAAGTTTGGTCTAAAATACTGTTACTGTTTCATTCTACAAAGTCCGGATAGATTCTTCCTTGGCAGGCTTTTTTATTTAATTATGCAAGAATTGTAAGTGATTATATTTCAAATGACATTGTGTTCCTTCCTCACACAGTTATATAGTATTAAATATCCATGCTTTTCAGCTTCCAGCTTTAATGTTATTTCTTTAAAAAATGCTCAGTAGCGTGAAACTACTCTAAAGAAAAAGGTAATCGTACAACTGAAGCAGGAGAAAGCATCAGGGTTTTGTAAGATGTTTCTGTGAACGCCTCTGTGTGTGTGTGCACAGAATAGACTGGTACCCAAAAGAGCAGCATATACATTTGTAATCAAATCTCACTAAAATGTAAAACTTGTTCCTTCTGTTAAACATGCAAATATTTCCCTTCTCTTTGCAAATTCTGCATCTCTGCTCATTACCAAACCTTTCGGAAAAGACGTAAGCCCAAATATTCCTCTGATCAGGCTCTTAATGTGTTTTGTGTGGTCTTTATTTAGACTGTAAACTTGCTGAAGTAGGAAATGTCTTATAAAAAAACTACACTGTCTCATCCATATTCTTCTCCCATACCAGCTGTGTGTGTTTGCCTAGCAGCAAGTCTTCTGTTAATGAATGATTTGTTCTCATTAGCTTGTCAGCCTGGATATGTAGCCTGTAGTTCCCACTTACACAGAGCAGCGCTCCTTCCCTTGTAGCTTCTGGTAAATCAAACAATGAGATATACAAAGCCTTGTGTCTCTGAGTCTGACCTTTGTACTTGTAATCATTAACTAACACAGAATGCCAAAATAAAGTAACTAGCTGCCGGTTAAATGTATTCAACATAAGCAGAGTTCTATGGACTGCCTGACGTAGGGATTGTTGCAGGCTTTCCCATCATCTGCCACTTCTAAAAGAGGGGAAAATTAATTCCATGTTCAGCAGAGCCAAAGGAGTTGCACTCGATACACTTGTTTTGTAAAGGTGAGGTCCAAAGTGGCTTCTGACACTTCAGAGGTTTTAAAAATGAGGCCCTGAGCAGCCTCATCTAACTTTGAAGCTGGCTGTGCTTTGAGCAGAAGACTGGACTAGATGAGCTCCAGTCATCCCTGCCAATTTAAATTCTTATTCTAATAAAAGTTGAGTTCATCTGTGGGTTTCCTCTATTCAGAGCATTAATTAAGATTCTGTCCTCTAACTAGGCTGAATTTTTCACAAAACTCATAGGAACTGAATATTTCTGGAACCTCTATCCCTCCATCTGATTTGCATAAAATTGGCCTGACAGGTTCAAAAGTTACTGGGAGGTAAAAGACAGCTGGTGGGGCAGACAGACAGACACTCCCTTCCCCACACACATAGGACAACTGTATAAGCCTTGTTTTCTTAAGAAAACCTTTATGTTTGTGCAGAAAGCTTGTCAAGTGTGCATCTAATGAGGCCTGAAGTCATGCTACGTACTCCCAGCTGCAGCCAACCTGAAATAATACCTCCCCAGAGCCAGCAGCACATTTCATACAGCTGAGGCATTTACTGTGCAATCCGAACTATGCAGAGAAGTTTAGGAGTGAAACCCGGGCATCTTCTTTCTGATAGTGAGAGATTATATCGTTGCGCTCACAGAAGCGTATGTTTAAGTCTGCCTGGTGCCTTGTTCGTCTCTGCCAGCAGACACGGGAGTATGTCTGTTACCTCTATGTGTCGTCCTCAACTTTCTCATACCCGGGAGTGACAGAAAGGGGAATTTGACCTCAGCGTGCTAGAGACCGCCTGGCTGTCTGCCTTTCCCTTTTTGTCTACTCCTTCTTAGGATGCTGTCACACTACAAAATTACCTTGAGTCATCTGTCTTGGAAGTTTTTCCCATGGGTTGCTTGTGATAAAGGGCAGACATACTAGGCGCATTAATAATCTGTGCTGCTAGGGGAGACGCTGATATGGCATGAATCCACTGTGGAGTGTATGTGCTTCTGAGATTTCCGTCTACCTGAGCCAACTTAACATCCCTCCCCAATGTCTCTTCTGCAAGGGAGCAGTTCTACAGCTTCAGTGCACAAAGCTTGCCTGATGAGCCGAGAGACTCCTTTAGCAGCCATGGCAGCAGATTATTCTGTTTCCCTTTCTCCCAGTTTGCAGAGAACATACCTATCTTCCTCTGCTTTTGATGGCCTTGGAAAACATTACTTCTGTGTTCCTGGGAAAGAGCTTCAGAGCACTTCTATTTTCTGCCTCACAGGGAAGCAGCAACTGTGAAATTATCAGCATCCTCTGTTTGTATGTTCCCTGGAGCTGTTATACTGCGCCATCTGAAATAGAGATCCGGCCTCAGGGATTTGCTAATGATGCATTCAGTCTCAGCATGGCACATGCTCATTCCTGGGGAGTTACTGAGTTAGCATTTATAGTTCTACACTTTTCCTCTGAGTAGATGAAACCCTCTGATTTTCCCTCAGCACTGAGGTCTTGCATGTTGGATTCTCTTCGTATGACAGCTTACTTGGAATACCACCAGAAAGCTTTCAGCCTGGATCTTTCTGCCTAAAATCGTAGACTACAGTAGCATCACGCCAGTGATTCTCCCATAACTTGGTGTCTGATCAGCAGGCAACAGTAAAATGAAGTCTTGTTAGACACAATTTCAAAATAATAAAACAAAGACTTCTGTGCTGAAGATGGGTGATTGTTGTTGTGGGCATTAGAAGCCTTTTGCAACTGGGTGAATAAGCTCATGAATGGGAAGCAAGGAGCAAGCAGTCGGAGAGGAAAGCACTAGTGGAAAAACTGTGGGGAGTTTTGATGGTGCTAATGTGGGTCCCTACTATAGAGAAATGGTGGTGGTAAAGGATGAAGTGAATTCACTCAAGGTTTATCCTGTTTTCTGGTTGGTTTGTCAATTCATGTTTCTCCAGCCACTTTATGCAATGAGGGAATTTTTTTTGTGTGGGCAAGGGTTGAACTAACAAGAACACTTTTACTGTATTTCATATTAACTTGCTAGTGAAGACAAGACCTCTCTTGCATGACCTACATGCCTGAACTCAGAATCCCTCTCCTGGGCCTGCCATCTTCAGATTTAAATCCTTTGAACAAGCTCAGGTTTTCATCTCCTCATCCATATTTCCAAAGCATGTAAGCCTCAAGGCACTAGGCCAACATCGGAATAGTGCTGAGCACAAAGATGTTTCTGTAACCACACCAACTCAGCCCAATGCAGAACAACTGCAGCAAACCCTGCAGATTGCTTCACCTCCCAGTGTAGTTCCATTATAACCTCCCATTTTTGCTAGTCCTCGGCCGATAGCAAATCTCCGCTTTCAGCTTTGTAACTCTGACTTTTTTTTTTCACTTTCAATGAAATGCTGTTGAGAGCTGCCAGAGACTCAGCTGTGACATAGATCTATCTGAATTCAGGGGTTTGGAAGTGTCCCTTCACGCTTGTCATCTCCTTCAATAAGCACTGCATTGTACCAAGTCTGTACATTCTTTACTGCTCTACTTGTTGCCATGGCCAGAGGTGCCAAGTTTCAGTCCAGTTCTTTTGCGAGGCTAGACAGAAATCTGGATTCCATCACCCAAAACTTCTTTCCAAGACAGGAAGGTTGGAAGTCACTGCCCTCTCCAGTCTCTCAGCTTGTATAACCGGCAGCAGTCCCTCCTTAGCCTGAATCATTGCAGCAGAGAAGGAAACACATGGATGGATTCCCTTTCTAGCCAGGTGTGTCCAGAATCAGGGAGAAGCAGAAAGGAACAGATGGGAATGGCCTTGAGCAGAGAAGAGGGAAGTTTTTGGCAGGGGAGCTGCAAATGCATGGTGCTGTCAGTCTGCATTGAGCTTGGGAAAGGCTCTCGCAGAAGGGAGAGCAGCAGGACGCACTGCCTCATTGCCATGGAAACAGCCAAAGAGCTGGCTGAGCAGATTTAGAAATGTCTCCTGCTTGGGACTACTTTCAGTAGATGTCATCTATCTTTGCAGAGATTAAAACAAGGTGGAAAAGAGGAAATGTCCGAAACTGAAAGCTGAAAACATGTTTTCTTTCTTAGTTTACAACAGAGTGTCAATCTTCCATGGCTTTATGAAGATACTTGTTCTCCTCTGAGAAATATATCCTGGTTTTGATGGGGATTATTTTTCCCCGTGTCCTCATATTTTTGGGAGTCTTTCATTACAAAGGTCAACCACTTTTGGCATTATGATTCTAGCTGCCGTTCTGATGCTCCTAGACTTCTCCGTGGTGTTCCCCATGTGTCTTGCAAGCACACTGGCTAGCTACGTGACGTTTCTCTGTAAGGTCTCTCCTTGATGACCCTAAAGATCTCATACCCCCTCAAAGAGGCTGATCTATTCTCACCATAGCACCTCAATTTTTTTTTTCCCAACACCTTTCAAGTCCAATACCTTTCCCACAGCCTCATAATGTTATTTTTTAAGACAGTCTAAAAGATACAAAAAATATATATTACAGCTTGTGTATGAAAGCCCTGCCCTAAGAATATGCTTCTCTTTCTACAACTGGGGAGTGGAGAAAGCCATGGAAATCTCCCACATTAGAAAAGTGAAAAAGTTGATTACTGCACATAGAAAGTTATTAGTCCCCATAACCTGCACTTTGCAAAGTACAGAATAGATAGGACTGTATGATTACCTGCAAACAACTGTCTTGGGAATCATCCTAGACCAGTCATTCCATAAGCACTAATTCTCTTCCATGTCCATCAGTGGTCCGCATGTTTATACTGTAACAAATAAATGGGAGACAATGAAATGGTAGAAAATACTGGCTTACACTGTTTTCTCCACCTAAGCACCTTAGCAGCTATGGGGAGAGCAACAGCAAACTATTTTGTATTTACTTAGGAAGAGAGAAAGGATGCACATTTTTATGAATATAGAGAGGAAGAGATTACTACTACAAAGTACTAAGCAGTCATTAAACTAGGTGTAAAATGCCTGCTCTTCCACCTACTGTGTCTTACCTTCACAAGGAAGGGTCCCAGCTGTGTAACACAGCTGGCAATCTGTGGAGTCACAAGAAACATGTACAGTTGCTACTGTATGAACGGGAAGGAGATGCTGGCCAAGTTCAGTGCTGCGTTTCCACAAAAATATTTAGAAAGCCCTTATAAGCGGGAGAGTCAATACTAGTAACTAGACCTGTTTGTTCTGGAACTAATCTCTCTGAAGTCACTCTTCCAGGGCTGACTGCACATTTAATGCCATGTGTTCCTGCTGAAACAACTTCAGAGACCCTCTCATTGAGGCAGTTCAATATTTTCATGCAATTTTAATAAGCAGCAGAATATGCTGCAAAATAAATCTGAGATTGGTTTGAGCTGGTGTCACAAGGAGAATGATGATAATATATAATGTGGTTGGGACCCAGGTGACATTCTTTCTGAGCCTAACAGAGAAAGCTGGTATGTTGCAGAGGGTAAAGAACAGTTTCAGAAAATACAGTTCAGCTTAGCAGGATTAGACAGTAGTTATACCTGTACAGATTCAACACCTTTCATGATCTGATGTTTAGCCAGATTAGAAGGATCTTCTCCTTTTCAAATATACTGAAGAAACAACGTCCTCAATTTAAACAAACAAAACCCCAACTATTACAACAGCCCAGCTGGCAAGATTCATTCTATTGCTTCAAAATGGCAGGGAAAGGAAAAATTAGTTGCTCTTCAAAAAATAATGCAAGTTTCCCTTTTCAGCAGTGGAATCACAGAAATTAAGTTGGCTATTGCACCTCCTGCTTGGTTGTAGCAAGAAGCTCAATACTTGATTTTCTAAGCTTGGAGAGGAAGCCAGCAACCTGCTGGCTGGTGGTAGGGCTTCACTTTTTTTTTAAAGGATTATTTCAGTTCATTAGCAAGAAGTGATGTGATGTTTGAGTAAGGATACCACTGCCCTCTGCCGAGAGGGATGCAGTTGTTTCTGACTGTTTCATCTGCCAGCAAAACCAGCCACTTCATTGCTTGGAAAGTAACTGTGCAAGGAATTGCTCGCTGAAGTCAGAGTTTAATTCCTGCTGCTTCTGTCTTTTCTCTGAAGTTTGCTGATCTGAATCCCTTTCACCAAATATTTTGAAAACTCTATGCCTCATACGAAGTAAAGAGGAGCAAGGATAATTACATGCAAAATCTTGACATGATGATAGCAGGAACTGTGGAAACTTGAACTGGAGTTTTTAAAAAGCCATCTTTATGATTTATAAACACTTTAGGCATCCTCAACAATGTGATATCTGCTGGAGGTAGTTTTCGATTTTCCTGCCAAAATTCAACTGTGCATTATCAGATCAGGCTGAAGTCCTCCACAGTTTCTTAAAAGTTTTTGTGTTTCTTTTTTTAACTGCAGCACTTGCCTGAGTTTTGGCCTCAGTCTGACATCCACACCATTTTTTCTGGTTACGCAAAAATGGAAGCTCATTCATTGCTACATTTATAACCGGCTTTACATTACAGATCTAACATTACTTTTTTTTTTTTTAGGGAAAAAAATTGTGAAACGTAACAATATTTTTAACCACTTGAGGGAGCTCTTTCACTTATACATTAGACTGTTGCTATTGTGCATCCAATACGTGAAATTATAAACCATACTTTTAAAAGGCTTATTATAGGATATAGTACATTTTACTGAAATATGTGAAAGTATTGAGGCTCTCAGATGGCTCATTTTAAAGCCCAGATAGACGTTTTAAAGGAACTAATCATTCTGGTCAATAAATGGCAGGCATCAGAAACAACCACAGCTACTTACTCTCTGGGCAGACTGAGACCAAAAATCTTAAAATAGAAAATAAATTAGAGTTACACAGAATTAAAAGTAGGCAGCGTTAATCACATCTGTTTTGCAGAAGTGCCAAAAATGACAGGAAGGAACAGGACCAGGCAGAGATTTTACAGAGGGGCTGTGAAAGCCTCAACCTCTGCCTCGCCTCCCCTGCCGTCCTCACCTCCCCGTAACGCTGGCCAGTACAGGCCATGCTGCTGCTTCCCCAGTGCCTCCCCCAGTGCACACAGACCCCACCAGTCATCGTGCAGATGTGTCCAGCCACCCTGGGTAGCACGTTTGCGTTAACAGCAAAGGCTTTTCTTTATGCTCCCCTTGAGCTGATAGGCATAAGGCAGGCTCAGCCAGCGACCACTGCATCAAGTATGTCTGCAGTCACCAGTCAATGTGATGGTACATAATGTGTGCGTGAAAGCTGTAAATTGTTACGCAGACTGCCAGGGAGGAGGATAGAGAAATAGAGAAAGAAATAGAGAAAGGAAGAAAGGAAGGAAGAAAAAGAAAGAAAAGAAGAAAGAAAGAAAAATAAAGAAAAGAAAGAAAAAGAAAGAGAAAAGAAGAAAGAAAAAAGAAAGAAAAAGAAAGGAAGAAAGGAAGAAAAAGAAAAACAAGCAATGCTGTAGAAGTTGAGTTGCTGCCTGGCATTGGGTAGGTGAGAGCAAGTGAAGCTGAAGCAAAAAGTTGGTGTGTCAGGGCCACAGGTTCCCATGTCAACAAATGGGAACAACCACACAGTGATTCAGCCAGGAGTGCTCAGGAACGGTTGTGGTTAGGCAATCGTTGAGCAATGCAACCCATAGGAGTAATGTGAAACACTCTAGAAAATCAAGATTGCAAGCACCGTGGTGACAAGCAGAGTAAATGATGTAGCTGATGAAACAGTGCAACAGTTTGGACTCTGCGAAGCAACAGCAGACAATGGGCATGAGTGGCAGGAAGCAGAGGTGGCAATGCCTTCTTCCAATTTCTTGTGTAAAGGGTGGGAAGAAACATAACAAGAGCAGCTGCTTTGCTTTTCACCCTCAGTGAGCTGCAGGTAAACAGCCTCTAAACAGAAGGGAGAGTAGGCTGTGAAACGGCTCTGGTAGGGAAAAAACGAGAGACCGGGAAGGAGCTCAGTGCCTGTCACACTGCGCTGCTTTGGCCTGGGAGATTTGGAAAGACGTGCTAATAAAATCTGGTGGCACATATCCACCGCCTCTTTAAGGCAAAATAAGAAAAGCAAACTGACAAGCTCTGAAGGTTACATACACATTTCTTTCTGTTAAAGTTATCTTATTTCCTACCACCCAGAGTTAGGATCTTACTAATTCGATGAAACAGTTTCATCAACAATTTATTGACCTTTAGAAAACTTTTGGAAGGTCGTTTATTTTTTTTCTTTTTCACTTGCTCACACAGCTGATGCTGGCACCACAAGACACTTCAGTGTAAATAGCTAGCACAGCATTTTGAGCACGAGGGCACCAGTGATCATGTATAGCCTGACTTGAGAGTATCTCTTAGCAGAATTGTGTTAAAATCAACTTCTGAATAACAGGGGCAAAGTTATGTGAAAATTCCTGGTGCAGCTATTTGCATTTCAGCAAAGATAGGATTTTTTTTTCCTTTAATTTTTACAACAGTTTTCCTATTAAGCAGCATGAAAGGTGGGTGGTGGGATAATAGTGTGAACACACATTGCAAACTAAATCTGTTTCAGACTTTTTTGCTCAGTGGCTCTGCTCAGAATCCCCACAGATTATTTGGAACAATTTCTGAATAGTTCCAGCAGACTTACACATTTAAGAGTGTGTCTCGGGTGTGTGTTGGTCAAAGCAAATTTGTTTTATTAACAGGTCTGACATGGTGAAATGTGATAGAAATGTTTTAATACCCTGCTTCGTACCTTGGTTTGGGACAACCTTTCAAGGTGCACCTGGGTACGTATTGTGCACAGCACAGCCCTGAAGTGGTGGTGAGAAGGAAAGACATGTACTTGCTGGTAGGGAATTAGTGGCTTAGTTCTCCTGACTTTGGGAAAACTTTCCCACTTACCGGGTGAAATGCAGCTACTGAGAGGTTACTAGAGTTTGTTTGCTGGTGACGTGTTCCTGTGACTCACCGTCTGTCACGAGCTTGTCTCTGCCTGGGGAGAGAGAAAGCGAGGGTGCAACCCCCAGACTTTCACCCGGTTTTTGACCCTCTGGACTACAGGCTGGGACTGGAAGGAGATCTCTCCAGCCAGGACCCCTTCTCGGCTCCCCGCCTTACTGGCAAGCTGCAGCTCACACTCCCTGGCGTAAAACTTGTGAGGGTGAACACCCCCTTGCCACAAAACCCCACTTCTTGGGGAACAGGGGGTGCTAGTAAAGTTGCCAGGCACTCCATTTTTACCTCCCTTTAAAAATATTTGCCCTCGCTCCCGTAAAGCCTTTTGGAACAAGCTCACCGGGGGAGGACACGTGTTTGTACCGAACCCCGGGTACCGGGGGAAGCGCTTGTTGAGCAACCCTTGTGTTCCCTCTGAAGGACGAGGACAGATAAACCGCTGGGTCCTCCGGGCCTCCCAGCCTTGACTTCTGTGTCCTCCCAGTTCCCTGAAATGAGTTTTCCTTGTGCCGGGGGTGGGTGGGGAAGAGGAGGAGGGGGGTCCTCAGGGTGAGGGCAGGCCTGCCCGTGGGTGCTGACCGAGCCCGCACAGGGCCTTGGCCCGGGCGGTCACGGCCGTCCCACGTCCCCCCGCTTTACTGTCCACCTCAAGAGGACGGGGATAAGGCGGCGG
>VYZV01036575.1:0-11078 GCA_013401275.1 Pandion haliaetus | reverse complement strand
GGGCGGCTTTAGGCCCGCCCCGCCTCCAGCGGCACCGGCGTGTCCGTCCCCCACCCCCGGCTCTCTGAGGCGGGGGAATCTGCGCCCGGAGCCCTTTCGCAGGGTCCTGCGGTTCGGGGAGGGGGCCAGCGCTCCGCAGGCCTCCGGGTGCCCTCAGGGTTGGGGCTTGGTGGAGGGGAGGTGGGGGGTGGGTCTCGTTGCTGACAGCGGGCGCTACTGCCGAACACTTCCGTGCTTGTTCTCAGGGAGTTAGTGGAGGAGGGAGCTGACTTTATGGTCTCGGATGTGCTCGGAGCCTCGGCAGTGCTTTAAGCAGCTTTTATTGTTATATGCAGGTTTTGGTGGGGTTTTTTTTCCTGCTGAGTGTTGTGCGCGTTGCGGGTGAGCTGTGGAATGACCTTAACTTTGTTTTGGTACCTGCCTAGTTTGTGAAGAGCTCTGCTGGTACCGAGGATGTAGCACACCAGGTCTGCTAGTTAACGTTAATGCCCAAGGGCCGAAGAAAAACCTTGGAGATGTGAAAGGTGTTTGGGATAAGGTTATTATTTAGCATAAGTGGTATTGGAGGTAGAAAATGTGCCCTCACTGTGCTTCCAAGCCTTTTGAAATGCAGAGATGTACTTCCTATAGGGTGTTGCCTTTCTCCTAAGGCATGTTTATAATTACCAGTGTTTCGAAAGGGAAGATGGAGAAACTCAAGGTTTCTGAGACCTTTCACAAAAGTACCATAACACAGTCATGCCTATAAAATCAGGGAGTTTCTGCTGGGAAATCTAATAATGGGACACATTTGTGGTTCTAGATGTCCTGCAAGTGCCCAGAGTGGGGTGAAAGGAGTGATTATTTACTAATTGTGAGGAGCAATTTCCTTTAGTGAAGGAGGTAGTGAACATTTTGGACTTACCGTGGCATTGTGTCGTGATTGATGTGGGTCTAGCAGAGATTCAAGGGAGGGTCTGATGCCCTCTGTAGGCACTGATGTGCTGATAGTTGCTTAGGTACTGTAATGCTATACCTCTCATCATATAGAAACTAGACTAGGTAAATGCTTATTTTCATAGATTTCCCCTAGCACAGTTCTTGTGTCTTGTGAAAAAGGCTTTGTTGTGATCACTTGGCCTATCTGAATTGAATAACTCTAAGTTAATTGCTTTAGCTTTTTTTTTTTCTCCTACACATGATTTTTCTGTCCCCCATCCTGAAACTATTTTTAACTCCTTGCTGTTAGTCTTTCAGTGAGATACTTTAACCACTCTGTGCTGGAGAGGAAGGAGTGCCTTCTTCACCTCTTGAAGAAGTTGAAAAGTATGCTGAGAAAATAATTAAATTTGTGCTTTTCTGTTAGCTGGAAAACCTGCACCTTTAAGGACAGATGTGGCTCACAAGAACAACTTAACTTGGATCAGGAGGCAGTAGACAGGCTTGCTAGTGGCCCAAGGAGTAGCCTTTTAGTGCAGGAATTTATAAGGCAGCTTGATTTCCCCCTCCACTGTTCTGTAGACACTACTGTGTGATCGGAGTGATCTATTCTTATCCTTCAGTAGGGTTTTGGGCATCTCTTGTGTAAGAGGAGAGACATTGAAATGTTTGCCTGTCCAGGATCTCCATGTAGTTATAAGCCCAAGGTGGGCAAAATGATCGTTTGCTCTAACATGATGCAGCTATGTCTGTACCTGGAATGTTGTGGGAAGGCTGAGAAGTGGAAGGAGTAATGTATTCATGATGGTGGCTGATTCGTGTTTAAAGGCAGGAGGGTTGCAGCAATAACTATGTACAGAGCTGGTAGGAAGTGGATATGTCCTGCCAGATACCTTTCTGTGCCAGTGAGCATAGTTACTGTAGGAAGATTATCCTATTCTTGCCTGGTTGTTTCTGTTCTTCATGTAAATGCTTTTTGCGTTATGTAAATTATGATAGTATAAGCTATCAGGTGTTGTACAAAGCCAGCTGGGATGTTTGTCATTTTTAATGGTCTCTGTTTTACAGCTTGTAGACCTGTCTGTGATCTCTTGAGACAGAGAGAGCTGAGAGGCAGTGCTGCAAGAAATGGTGTTGGTGATTGAATTAGGAATTTGTTGTTTGGTGTTGCAAAAGGGTTTTTTCCCCAGTATGCTGCAATGCCTGAAAGGAGAATGGGAGACTGTTCTACTAGAAGGACAGACACAGGAAGTTGAGTCCTGAAAACATTTGATCGTAGTCTTATTTCCCTTCTGCAGAAGTGCCAGCCTCGGTATTTGGAGGAAATCCATCCTTAAATAATTATGTTCTGCCTTCTTAGTTTTTCTACAAGTGCATGAATTTTCTTTGCCTGTCTCTAACAGCTCATCTGTGCTGGTGCGTGTATTCTGTTTACTAGCAACAAAACACATGTCTATTTAAGAGTTTGTGCCAAGGTGAAAAAATATATCAAAAAGGAGAAGCATTAGTTCGAAACTGTGGTTACATACATGCCTGTGTGGTTTTCTAGAAGTCCAGTTCTGAAAATTGTCCCTGGTTGTAGCTACATCTCTAAGAGCTTCTTGAGCTGAATTTCATGGAGAGTGTGCTGGAATGTCAGTTCCTGGCCAAATTAGTATCTCCTTTTCCCCTTCTCATTAACTGAGAATTTTTTGTTTTCAGCCTGGTTGTGTTGCTCCAGGTGTTCCCTACTAGCAGCTCTGTCTCCAGCAGTGACCTTTGTCATTGAATCTGGCGTAGTTCAAACCTGATTCTTTCTTCCTGTTTTCCTGTGGTTTGCAATGCAACTGTTGTCTAGCCGAGCAGAGTACAAGGATCTATTGAGGAAGCTGCTCTTTCTGTAAGAACTGAAAACTTGACGGAAAAGGGCTTGGCTCGGAAAATAACATGGGTGATTCTGCAAAGCAAACCTGCCAAGTCTCTGGGAAGACAAATTTTGCTGTCCGACTGACTACGGGGAAGCATTTGCAAGGGCTTTTTGGCCTTTTAAAGATTCCACAAAGGCTTAAGAAGGTCTGTAGGGAAAGGAGGGAGCTGTGAGGAGTTATTTTGGTAGTGGCTGGGGAACTTGCTTGGTTACTTTGTTCCTTTACTGCTTGTAGTAAGGGAAAGGAAGTGCGATCCACAGTAAATGGCTGATGCTAGTGTGCGCTTAATTTCCCCTACCCTTGCTCTGAATTCCTAATGGAGGGAAGAAAGTCTAAGTTTAGTGTAAAGAAGGCTATGCACATTTTTTTCTTGAATGATGTAAAGAGTAAATGAGTTTCTTTTGTCATTAATTACCTGCTATCCTTTTCTGGTCTAGCTAGGCAACAATGGCAGGTGAAGACTGTGTAAGAAAACGGCAGTCTGGCTCCACAACAACCTGCAAGACCCCTGAGAATGAAGAAACACAGAGGAGACCTGAGACTGAGAGGTCATTTCAAAACTCAAGCAATGGTGAGACTCTTTCGCTCGGGATTAGTTGCATCTCTGGCATGCGATCTCCTCTAAGGTGTCCTTTCTAGCTCGTGGCTCTTGCCTCTTTGCTCTTTCATTTCAGTTTTTCTGCTCGTGGAAAGGCTGCCAAGGTGGAGCTCCCTGTGTACCAGCTGCACTTCTTCAGCAGGTTTAGGTTGTTTGGAGTGCTGTCCTGCAGAACTTTCCCTCGGGGGCTGTGTACTGCAGTTGTTACAGGGATCTAGAGTAAAGAAAGTGATTGTCACAAGACAAATGTGTGTGAGAGGGGGAGATGCTTTAATGCTGTAAATGGTGGAAATGAATCTTGACAACAACTTTGAGTAATCCTGGTAAATGCTTTTTCTGGGGACGACTTCTTGCTTTCTTTACAAGCATCAAGTACGTGGCTTCCTCAAACAAACAAAATGAACAAAATGGTCTTTAACATACCAGGCTAAGCTGGTGTATCCGTCCTGACAGACAGATGTAGGTAGGATGCCACAAAGAATGGTTCTTTGCTCCCGTGGGGCTCTGTTAATGTCAGAACAGCTCCCTTCTATCCAGTCTCAACTTTGGCTGCCATAAAATAGAACAATAAAAAGTTGGTTTTGTATTAATTTGTGTTGTGGTCACCTTAAAAGTTATGTGGTTTATAGTTGGCTTTGTGGAAGGGTCACTGTGGTCTATGTCCTGTCCCTTGAGTTGCAGGGACAGTTGTGTGGCAGTATGAGTGGTTTTCTCTGTGGACACTGTGACTGTCTTCAATTCCTGGGTTATGCTGTACCACATTCCAGCCCGGTGATAAGGAGGTTAGCAATGAAATTGCAGCTTGTTTCCTTTCTCTTTGGGAGACAGAATAAGCAAAAAGCTAGACTAGTTTATCACAATGTGCCACGTGAGTATAAGTTCCAAAACCCTGGTGCCAGTGACTCAAGGAGATAATTCTTACTGGTATGCTTCTGAATATTGTCACTATTTCATAGTACTACTTTCAACTGAAACAGGAGTTTGAGCAAATTTAAGTTTAGGACAAGTCAGATTTCTTCTTGCAAAAAAGATATTGGAGAGAAAGCCATCCCACAAACTACTTAAGAGAACTGGGATTTTAAGCTGTTGGTGGTAACACCATTTTAATTGAATCAAATAGGACAGTACCATTAATGGTGTTTTTACAAAATTGCACAGAGTTGATGGCTGCTGGAAAACAGTTACAACTGGTTTAGAAGCAGACTTCTACTTTTTTATCTATGGAAACACATTAACTGTTATGCATGAATTTGAGTTCTTGCAAGCTTGTGGGTAAAGAGTAAGTATAGCTGTGATAATTAGTACTTGATAGGTGGGTGTGCCTGCCTTAAAAGCCTTTCAATACCTCTGAGATGTGGTGTAATGTCACTGCAGGTGAGATACTATGGCTGCATAGCAAGTAAACATTCTGGGGTAGATCTTTTCAAAGTGTACTGAGCTTTCATGTGTGTTATAAAACACACAATGCAGTGTGTTTTAATACAGCATGAACTGCAGTGAAGGACAGCAAGGGCAGTGGAGAGGAATCCTGGTTAGTTAAGACTAGGTGCCTCTTACCTTCCAGGGTTGTCAATTCAGCAGAAGCATCACAAAGACTTAAGTGTTACCAGTTTTTGCAGACTCTTTGGTCAGCACAGTGATGGGGTCAACAGGGATGCCACAGGAAGGTAGGAGGCATGAGTGATGCCTGACCACCTCACAGGCCTGGGAGGAAGATACATCCATCTGGTCAGGAATTCCTCCATTCAATAGGGTTAGATCAGCATCTCTGTGACACAAAGGTTGAAGCTTTACAAAGTGTTCACGTGTTCCAGATAGTAGCCTTTTCATGTAGTCCAGTATGCTTGCGTAAGTAGGTAAGGCTTTCTGTGAAAGCACAGCTGAGGTGGAATAACTTCTCAAAAGAAGTAGCCATAGGCTTCTTTTCTCGGTTTCTTTTGTCCTAGCTATTCACTTCTGAATAGCTGTTTCCAAGTCATTAGTCCCGATGTGTACAAAGGCAGTGTGAAGCTATCTGCTGAATGGCAACATCCTTTTTACACTGTAGCATCTTAACACGGGGTGTTTTGTAGACTTTTAGACAAGATGCATGTTTATTGCAGTCAAGGGATTCTAGCTGGGTGAAGACAGTATCTTATATGCAAGTAAATATGTAGTGTCTTTGTAGCAATTATTTCTGTAGAAAAACTAAATCGCTAATGTGATTTCCCACCCTTGATCCTCCCTGATTAGCAAACACAGTCTGTTCTTTAACTTAAGAGTTAACGTGTCAAGGGCCAATTGACTTGTTTCCACAAGTGTGTGAACTTCGTACAGAAAATTCTAGTTCATACATTGGCTGATCTGAAATTGCTTGGAGGAATTTTAATCCATATACTGGCTTTAGAGCCACATTAGGTCTGACTCTTCCATTTGTATGGTTTAGCTTATTCTTTCCTTGTCTCATCAATTCTGCTGAAAACTGTCTCATTGCTTGCTGAGTTCTAGGACTGAATGGTTTGTACTCCACTACCCCCAAATTTATAGCGATGTGGAAATACTAATGGCTTTGAGATTGCCAGAAGAATTCTTCTGTCCCTTGATGCATTTGTATCTTGTAATCATGCAGCCTGTAATTTTCCTTTGACAGAGTAGCTGAACTTCAGTCTCATATCACTTCTCCTCCATGAATTGGCTCTTGTGTCATAATTAAACAACTAATTTCGTCCTGGCATAGAGTCAACAGGTGATCTAGGCAGCAATAATCCCCTGTCAAAAGCCAGGCTTCCTTAATAAAATTAGTCTTACATGTTTTCAGCTGGAGATACATAAAGAAATATAAAACTATTCTGCTTGATAGGTTATTGATACCTGACAGTACCAATTGCAGGAGAACTTACCTGGAAGGAGCATAATAGAAACTGCATGGGCAGATCTGAAAAGGTTAGACAGGACATGGCTCTTAAGCGTGTATGAGTGCCTCTAAAATGCTAAGATTAGACCATTCAGAACAGTAAACTGATGGGTTTGGAGTCTGCCCTTCTTTCCTCAAATCAGAAAAGGATTAGAAGTGTCTCTGGAGACTGATCTGCAAACAAGCTATGTGGCATATCTTTGTTTGGTGTGAGTAAGCCTGTTCAGTAATGCTGATCTTGGAAAGGGGTTGTTATCTTCCAACGAAGAGGTTACTATTGATCATTCTTGGTGCAAAAGTTCACAATGCTGCATGAATTGTGTGTGCTTACTGATAGATGGAGGAGGAGGGAGTTCTGAAACAGGGAACAATTTGGAAAGCTTTAGGGTTTGCTGTCTGATAGCACTGAGTGTTCATTGTATCAACAGGCTATTTCTTATGGTTTAGTAAATTTGTGATTAAGCTGCTTGAGTTGACTATGTTGGATGTGTTTCCAGGAGATGCATCACAGAGCTGTTTTGTCTGAGACTAGCTGGATTCCGGTCATTCTAGGCGCGCTCATGTTTTGCAGCCTGTGGGTTTGGTGAAGGCTGAGCAGGTTCTTGTGAAGTGCCTGTGGGCATGGTGGCATGATGTAGAGAATGATGGTGTTTCCTCCTGCTAGTGAAGAGGCTGTTTGGGTCCCATGTCTCTGCAGAAATTTAACTGAATTCCTTGCCCATCTGCACTGCAGTGGCCTACTGCCTATGCATTCTTTAAGGAGATCAGCTGAGCTCTGGGAGCAATCTTGTCAGAACTTGTCTCTACCTGCTGAGTGGCCAAATAAATTACGATAAGTAAGAATAAGGCTTATTAGCACTGGATTATTAATATATGTTGTATTGTACCAGATACAGAAGACTTCCCCTCTTTACAGTAGCCTTGCACTAGGTTGGCTTTAGCGCCGCTTTCCTTCAGATAACATCTTCAGTGTTTTTAGAGAGGGAGCCTTTGAATCCAGGTAGCTGACACAAATGAAATTCTTCTGCCTATGTTGCTTTAACCTCTTGATTGGTAAGTTGTCCGATCAAGAAATGATGAAGATAATATATTTGAACCCTTTTAGAGAAGGGCAGTATTGGGTACAGTTTGTATCTGTGACTCTCCATGAAGATCCTGAAGGTAAACAGATCCTGACATCGTTAGGGGAAAATGCTTCTGACCTGTGAGTGTGCCTGGTTGTTCTGAGAAGTGTCTTTTTTTGTAGTACGTGTGGCAGTAAACTGAGGTTTGTTCATGTGCTTTTCCTAGCTTTTCTGTGAGGAGGCGTTTTTGTCTTGAATTCTGTGCAGGGATTTAGATAGCAGTAGTCTCCCTGAGTTGTTCTAACTGCTCAGTAATAAGCTTATTGCCACAATGCAGCAACAGTTTGAATGGCAATGGCTCAGAGTGCTGGGCTGCAGGCAGCTTCTGTGGCTGGTGAGGTCATTACAGGCTGGAACTGTAACGCTGCATGCAAGCCACGGCTTTACTCAAATGACTTATTCCCACTTGTGCCCTTGGTGGTAATTGCAGACTGTAGTAGTTAAATAAAATGAATGCTTTTTAACACAGTTAATTTTTGAGAGCTTGCTTATAGAGGGCTGGCTAGCATCTTTACATAGAAGCTGGTTTTTGTTGGATCTCAAGCTGCAACACTAACAGATCGTATGAATGGAATGCTTCTCTAGTCATCTCAAATGTCACTATCTGTAACATGCAAGGGACAATGAGATCCTTTAAGAAAGATAGCTTGTAAATCTTTTGTGAAACTTAAGTTGCTCAATTTTTCAACAATAAGAAGCTGTCTCAATCGTCAGGCGATTTTTTAGTAGCCTGATTTCCTATGGAAACAAAGCTTACATTTAACTTGCTCATTTCTTTATTTCTGACTTTTGAACCTGCTTGGAATTTGGGCTGTGCAGAGGTGCAACATCCTACAAGGATCAGTTTCTACAAGCCCAGGACAAGTGGTCAGGTAAAGATCGTATCAATGTCTTTGCTGATGGGAATGGAACACAACTCCCATTAAGTCAAAACTTTTCCCTGTGAGTAAAGCTCTTTCAAAGCAAACCCTGCTTCAGTCTCCTGTGAAATTTGCTACTATTTCATACTAGTCTTCAAAGAAGATTATCTTCCTTATGACTTTAAATATATTTCCCATTTTCTTAAGGTATATCCTGTCTTGTTTTAAATGCTAAGATGTGCTTGCTTCTCTTGTGCAGCCTTAAGTCCATTTTTTTTTAATGATGTTGCAATGCCAAAGTGATACAGAGGGATCCGGTCTTCATTTTCAGCGTCAAAGGAAATGAAGATTTAGACTTCTCAGAGTGCGCAATTCCTTTGTGAAGGAATGAGACTCAATCATGTGACGATTCTCTTCTCAAATGACCTCACAGAACATAGGTAGCAGCTTGCACAACAGAAGATGAATGATTCAAGAAGATGATGAGTTACGTGTTCTCTGGTGTCTGTCTTGTGACGCAGCTTGAGTTTATGGTGCAGTGTAACACAGCAGAACAAGTTGTTGTTTTGGGGTGGGTTTTCTTCTACAGGAGACTCTTCTAGAAAAGAAGGAACAAGCTTACAGCTGGTTTTACTTTGTTTTATGAGATGCATATACTAGAGACATGGAGATCTTGATTTTAAAGCCTTTTAAAAGATGCTGTGTTTCCAGTCTAGTCTGTGCATACACACTGGTGTGTGGTGAATAAAGTGATAGGAGGGACACTGCATACTAGCAATTACAGCGTCAGCAGGTGAGAGACTGGCCTCGTTTCCTGTACAACCATTAAAGCTGTACATTGGCTATCTGTAAAACTCTTATCTATCTTCAAGGCCTTTTAAGTCAAAAAAGGAGTTTTATTTCCGAAGTGGGCTGCTCCTAGGTAGTTATAACAACTGAGGCTTCAAATGCGGGATCTGACAGGAAATGTATAGTCAAAGCAGTGGCTATTTATTTTTAGCTTGGCTTACAAAGGAAATAGTGCAGTCCATTAAGTCTCATGTGTCCTGTCCTCTTTGATGGTCTTGGACAGCTTCAAGCAAACTTGGTAGTCTTGAAGACTGGCAGCTGGATAAGAGACACAAATTCTTACCTTTCTACAGGAAGTTAGTTGTGCTTTCGGCTCAAAAGCTCTGTGTGGTCTGCTTGCTAGCAGATAAGCACAGGGTGGTTCTCGGCATAGTAGCAATGGGGGGAGGGGGCTATGAATACAGTTGTGGAATGGTGCAGTGAGGAAGTAGAGCCACTGAGATGATATGAAGGGTATAGAGTTCTGCTGCTTGTGGAACAACTTGATTTTTTTAAATTTCTTTTTTTAATTTACTGGGGAAGAGAGGGAGAGGAATCCATTTGAGATCAGCAAAGTGCACGAGCTGAGTGGGACATGGAGATGAGATACCACATGAGATACCACTCTAGTGGTATCTTACACTCTTCTCTCAAATTGTTTTCCAAACTGCTGCTGTTTGGCAAGTGTTAACAGCATGAGCTTAAATGCTGAGGTAATTTTTTTATCTTGGAGGTGAGATGCTTAGCAACCAGGAATTCTATTTTTGTAAAAATGGATCTTTGCATGCAGCCAAAAATGCATGGTGTTAAGCAGTTTCCTTGTTTGTTGTTGCGTTACAAGGCTGCTAAGTAATAGGCTGTTGTTGCTGGTCTGTTTGTAAGTCTATAGCTTGTGTAGCAGTTTTTACAGACAAAAAAGATCTTCCTGCTAGATTGGGGGGTAGGGTGCAGAATAAATGCTGACAACTGAGCATAGCTGCATTGAAGATAAAGTTTCTTGTTTCACTTAACTCTCCTCCCGTATTGGAACTGGAATAATCTCTGAAGCAGGTCTATCTAAACTTCATACAACTGGTTGCTCATAAGAGCACTTTCAGACTAGCATGCATCTCAGAAGCACTTGCTTTATTAAAACAACACACTGTGCGTTTTGTGTGCATAGGCTGTGCACATAGAAGGAGGACAAGACAAGGAGGCTGCATTATGAACCGTGATATTGCTATGAATCTGTCTTATTGTCACACAGTGGCACAACATTGACACCTCTACTGCACATCTGTTAGCTCATGCTTCACTGGAAATGTTACTAGAGAATTGGTTCAGTATCCTCTTTTTCTAAAAGTGGTAGTGTCATCTTAGCTACTGAACATGCAAGTTGTACGGCTAGCAATGTGTTACTGTGTAAGGTACTGTTGTAGCTATAATTGCCAAAGGACATGCACAAGGTAAGGTTTGTTGCTGTCTTTTCACCCTGACTAGTGAAAGTGGGGGTGGGTATTGCTGCTTTAATCTTGCTTTTCCTTCACGTGCAAGACTCTGTTTTAAGTAGCTTTATCTTCTGTGTTGTAGTTCTTACTGGAGAAGTGAAATGCCAGCTGGCTTGCCAGCACTCTGCAACTGTTGCAGACAAACCTTGTCTTAAAACTCAATTCGTCTGAAATGTCTGATTTGTGTATGTTGCTTCCTCTTGATGTAACAGAGGCATCTCAGATGTGTATAGTTCTTTATGCAAAAGAAAGGTGATATTTGAGACTTTACGTATTAGTCAATGGTATTAGTAATGATAAAAGTCAGATGATGTTCATGGCATGGTTAGACCTGACTGCTTAAGCAATGAAACGTATTGAGGAATACAGTCAGACTGATACCTCGCAATTCTCCTGGGGGATGAAAGGAGTGGGAGTAGCCAGGTCTGAACACAGAATAACCTTCCAACTTGCCATTTAGCCT
>VYZV01036572.1:112314-193573 GCA_013401275.1 Pandion haliaetus | reverse complement strand
TTTTTTTAAAAGGGTGATCTAGTTGTGAAACCACTTCTCTCACACTGATTAATCTATCAAGCTTCCATCATGCATATGTCCACTGTTAAGTTTAATACCAGATTTTCTTCAACTGGATGGGAGATTTTTTAGGAGATTTTAGGAAATAATGAAGAGCATAGCTTTCTGTGCTCAATCTTTGTATAACTACTCCAGCATATTGTCTAGTTATAGAAACATATATACATGTGTGTATAACAACTCTAGCATATTTTAGCTTGTGTTACCACTTCAGCAATCTCAGTCTCTCGGATACTGCATAAAGAGGAAGGAAAGCATTGCAGGTCTTCCACCTCTTTTGAAGGAAATTTGCTGAAGTAAACTAATAAGTATGTCTTTTCAGCACTGACTGCTCAATTCTGAACTAAAAAAAAAAACTAGTTTGCTAAATCAGGGCTCACTAAAACTTTTGGTTTTTCTTGCTCCCTACCTTGTGTTATGATTAATGACTATTTTTTTGCTGGGTATTGCTTCAGAGACCCATCTATAGCAATGATAGCAGCACAGGTAGTCACAGCAACAGCTGTAGAAGGCATAACTTACCTCCCTGCCATGGTGTTTCATTTGTGATCAAATATTGCAGGACTGGAAAGTACACCGATAGCAGCAGCATTAGGTGTCTGGAGTAAAACAGATGGTTGGGCATGGTTGGGTGTTAGGTGGAATGAGGAAGAGTAGTGAAACAAACACTCAAACTGGTACTTGTTTNCCACCCCCCCCCACCCCCTTTCTGATAATTTCTAATATAAAGGGCATCTTATATTATGAAAACTCACTTAACAAGAATTTTTCCAAGCAGAGCAACAGTAGTATTTGTTTTTATTATTTTTTAAAAAGAAAGAACAGTTGTTCTTTCAACACATACTCTTTTTTTCAACAGTATTTGCTTGGATCAGAGCAGCATCAGGACATTGACAGATGCTGCTTGAGGACCTGGGTCTTGTGCAGCAGCCACATCACTTAAGGCTCACTCTGGAGATCCGCTCGTGTTGGGAAGATTAGGACTGGGCTTCTGGCCTCACTATCATTGGCAGTTTTATATCCATTCTCATGACTTTCTTGGACAAATGCAAACCTGGATAGCCTGAAATTTCAGTAAGTGTAGTGAACTCTTGAGCAAAAGGGAAGTGTTTTGGCATTCACAGGAGTTTTTTGTTGCTTGGCTTCTTTCCCATCTTCTCCTCCCTCTGCTGCACATCAGTGCATCTCTCTCCTCAAATGGCACTGCATCATGTTCTTCCCCCTTTCTACTCCCACTCCAAGATGTGCGAGTAGATTTAGTGACAGCAAGGAAGTCTTGGAAGAATAACCTATTCCTGTTTTGACTCAAGAAATAATGTGCATATGGAGGAAGAATATGTATTGTAATGTATGTTCAAGTAAAATACCAACGTGTGTAGCAGCTAATCACATTTTTAATGGCATATATACGTGTTGTGTTTCGTATGCTTTTGAATGCTTATATCTCCTTCCACGCTTAAGGTAAGGAACAGTTAAGGATACAGCAGCACTGCCAATACGAGTACTTCACCCAGCAGAGAAAAAGTGCCCCAGCGAAGACATTATGGATCGTAAGAATATGGCTGTGCCTTACATGCTTAACACACTCTTAAACGAAGCCATAGACATGAAAAGTGCAATCTTAAAGATGGGGCCTTTCCCATCTCTTGAGTTGTTGTAAGCTCTCTGCAGACTCAGGCAGATTTTGCGGGAGAGGGAAAGGGAGGTTGCAGAATAGCCAGAAGCCTGCCTACAGCTGGACTGTCATCTCCTCACTGAGGAAAATGCAGTAATTTGGGAAGTTCCATGTTAACTACTACAAAATGAAACTACGAACATGACTATGTACGGGAATAAAGACATCTGGCAGGGTGTCCACAACCAGCCCTGGACTAAAATAGTGATGTAGGGATAGCAAAACTAAGTATGTGGGAGAGAGCAAGGTCAGAAAGCAATGACTGCGTATAGTGTAGTAACAGGCAGAAGGTGGTTACGATGCATCTTCAACCAGGCCCTGCACTGCAGGGAGATCCTGGCTCCACAGCATGCTCTACTCCCCAGAATGGATGTAACTAGCTGAAAGGTTCTAGTTTCTTCCTTTTCCTCAGTCATCTCCAGTGCCCCGACAGGACAGAATAGTGTAGAGATGTAGGACTTCCCCAAGAGTCAGTAAATTCTGCAGAAGGAAAAATGCTGGGTCCCCTTCGTAGGCACTTGAGGTCATTTGCACTGCAGGAATGGAATTTCCCTGCGAAACAGGAGGGATTTTACAGCTACCAGATAATCTGTGTAGATATGCGTGCATTTTTTGTGAGTAAGTATAGGAATGTTCATACACAGTAAGTGCAAAACCTTTATTTAACCAGGAATGGTTAGATGACTCCTGAAATTTCATAGTAAGAAAGAAAAGAGTTCCTATTAGGCAGGAATCTGTGTGGGAGTACTGAGCTTGTCGTTTGTACAGTACATGCAGTACAATACTGAAATAGCACGTTTATCGCCCTAGAGACTGCCTGTGGATACTGATAGTTTCTGTGCTTTCTTTGCAGTAAATAATTTATTTATTTATCAGCAGAAGTCTATTTTTATATTGAGGTGGTATAGCAATCTTGGGCTAAAGGAACCTTTACGTTAGCATAGCTACAAGCTCTGAAATGGTGTAAAAACTGTTTAGAGAGAGCTTATGGGTAACTGTTTTTCCAAGTGCTATGCCTAGAGAGTTAAGAATCCCAAGGCCAAGGTTAATTAATTTTATTTATCTAATGTACCTTATGCATGCTGTGCTCATGGCAACAGTTAGTATCGTATGAAATTTAGGGGTACTTTTAGGAGGCTGTTTAGCTACAGGGAGCTAAGCATTAATGACAGCCCCCCCCCCCATTTCAGTCCTTTACAGTACATGGGTTTTGAATGGCAAGGCACTGTATAAAAAACAACAGTGTGTGTTATAATGGATAGAAACTGAAGAGATTTTATCTCTGCATGAATTCATAAAATCTGATGATTATTACTTTCTTAATGGCTTCTTTTCAGCAAAAGTCACTATCACACTGTGGCTTTTCAAGGAAGGATGAATTCTGCTTGTTTTACTGCCAGCTTGTTATGAAATGGCATGTTCTGCTGCTTTTCTGAGTGAATAATACTTTAATTATAAGGGCGGGCTGTTAACTGCATAACAACAAGGAAAAAGGGATTGGGTATTTGGGATAATAATACTAGAGAATAAGGGAGCTGCCATTCCAGTGTGTCTTTAGTCCATTTTGACCAGTATTTGGACTGGTTTGAAAGACAGTGGCTTAGAGTAGTGACAGATGCTTCACCAGAAAAGATAAGAAAAATCAAGTTGTCTGATAGTAGAAAACCTGGTTGATACAAAAGTTGTATACCTGAAAGTTTGAACCTGGGTTGCTCTGAACCATGTTGTTTACTGACTGTTCCAAACTTCTAGCTTGTTTAAGCCATTATAGTTCTGGTTAGTTTATTAATTAACCAATCTCGCTTTTTACATTTGAAAAATTCTTAAGCTCAGTAGTATCATATAGTGAGAAATACCACAGGCTGATTGTACTTCATATGGGGAAGTCTTTCTATTTGTCATCTTTCAGTGTGCGACCTTTCAATGTTGTCTAAGACCCGCTTGCTTCTCTCTTTCAAGACCTATCAGTGCTTTTTTTGAGCTGCAATTTTTTCTGTGGCCTTAACTATACTCTGTACTTTGAACTGTGATTTAAGCTGAAGCAATTATTTCACGTAATATTTCAGATGGTGAGTTGTTGATTTATATACATGAATTGTAATATTTCATGTCTTATTTCCCATCATATTACTCTTGTGTTTTTCTTGGTTTTGTAATCACAGTTTTTAATTCCTATAGCAACACTAAGCTCCTTGGTGGAGGAGGAGTAAGCTCATGCAGAGTCTTGGATAGATTCCCTGGCTGTTGAAACCCACTGGTAGGCTTGAAAGATTTAATTTACCATCACAATTTTGCCTCAGAATTTCTGAGGGGCCTTGGAGAGCATTTGGCTCAAATATGTAAGCTTAAAATTAGACAGTTTTAATTATCTAGCCTGGTAAGTGGCTTCTGTTCAGTTCTAATTTGGGGATCAACCAGATCAGCACAGTGGGAAAGGTTGATGATTAATTTCTCTGCAGTTGCATGCTACTAGGTGTCACATGTTGGTTAGCAGAAGAGAAACAGAAAAATAATTATATAATTGTGTGTGGATAATTACAGGAGTTCATGTTTTATTAGTAACCTGCATTCAAGATTTTCTTATGTGCATAATTACAGCAAAACACAATAGTATTGTAGTTCTCTGTTTACTGCACTGTATGATGTCTGGCCTAATAAGCTGGTTAGCAGCCCTTTCTCACCTTTCAGCATACAGTTAATATATAAAAAGCTGTAGCATGTTTTAGTCTCTTAAGTCTTTTTATTCACCAAATGTGCTGCAATACGTTAGTACACTGTAGCTGTTGGAATAAATCATTAAGGTGTGGTTGTCAAAATTAATACATACATTAATTTTTGATGTGTTACTCTTACTCCTTTAAATTATGTGTATTCATTTTATGATTAATTCACAGATTTCAGCCATTCCTAATTGTGTCACGCATGTGAATTTTCATTTTAAAAGAAATGTCTGTATATCTAAATGTGCAATTTTTTTTGCATTACAGTAGAAAAGATGAGACTCCTTGTTGATGGAACACTTGGTTGATGTACTGTCTAGTTATTGCATAAAGCTAGTGATGGTTTCAGTCAGTATTACATGCTCAGAAGGCATAAGAAATCAAAATAATCTAAACTTTATGTATGAACACCTTTCATGGTTGTGTATTAAAAATGAAGTAAGCCAGATTCTTCCTCTGAGAATCTTCCTGTGAAAAGGTGTACAGTATATTAAAGGTAACCAATGTGCTTCTATGTATGGGTGTGGATGTCAGGTATTTCATTTTAAAATGTTCAGGTTTTGAGGATGGGCACCTTAAATATTTAGGTATTTCTGATTTTGAGTGATCATACAGCACACGTTGCAAGATAATTTAACCAATGAGCAGTTCTGAGTGTTTTCATGATGTTCGTGCTTTTTGCCTATTCCTAATGTAAATGTTTTCTGCTTTAAGGTATACAGTCTTATCTCTGAATTCTTCCAGTTTAACACTGGTGGTGTAGTTGTGGTGTATTTTATTATATGTTTGCTTGATTTTATTTTCATACTCTTTGAATTTATTTTCTACTGCTTTTAAGGTGTATTCATGTGCTTTGTATAAAGTGTACTGACAAATGTGTAGGAAAACCAGTAGATCCTTGGTTGTTTATATACATTGGCCCATTCTCTTTAGAGGTGATGGTGGATGCTCTGAAGAAACGATTACACCTATGGAGCAGTCCATGTATGTTCTGTAGCATGACAGAGAATTCCCCTGGGTGCAGCCAGCCCTGATGTCCCACCTGGCAAGCTGAACCCTGGCGAGACCACTGCAGTGTGGGCACTTGTAGTGCAGTTACTGGTGAGACCCAGAAAACAGGGAGGAGAAATACTGCATGCTTCTGAGTCATACAAGACTGCCATACAGTGCATGGCTTGTCGTTCTTGAATTTGCCTTTCATTTCTAATTAGTTTAAATTTTTGGGGGGGCGGGGGTGGGGAGTTGGATTGGAACTGTTTTGTGAGTATTGTTCGTGTCAGGTGAATCAATATGGACATCAGAGATGAGCTATCAGGGGTCTTAGTATTTCTTTAAATAAATAATATTAACTTAGAGTTAGGAGGAGCTTTCGTCATTCCTAACAATGATGCTTATGATGAGGCTTTTGTGTTTTTATTATTAGTTTAGGCAAATTTGTGGGCCTTTCTGAGAGTTACACATATGTAGCATCTCTCAGTTGAAATGGAATTCCCTTGTATTATAGCAGATCAATTTTATCATTATTTGAGTTGACAAACTAAATGTATGGTTTTTAATGAATCACATTTGGCTGTGTTAATCGAGCACAACTGAATCTATTTACATAAGTAATGTAGAACTGTGGTATTTTTTTTGATAAGTAAAGTAAAAGTCTGCCTGCCTTCTGTATTAGATAACCTCAGTGCTTGCTTTTATTAGCATAAGAGAAATAATTATTTTCTAACAGAGTACATTTGCCTTGCAAGTGCAATTTCAGTGTTTTATTGATCATGACTTACCATATATAGGAAGTGTATGGACTTGATTTTTTTGTTTCTGATATACTGATCTTCATATTTCATGAAAATACTTTGAGATGTGTAATTGTGGATGGACTCTGCCTTGCAGCCATGCAGTTGTGATTGCCTTGATTTTGTTGATTTTTCTGGCTTCACAGCGGCTCTTCTTGAGCTGTTTTCATATAGACTACCAAAAATCCCACTGAATACCAACTGCTTCTCTCATGAGATCCTATGGATCCCGTATGAGAAGGTTCTGTACGTAAACTGTCCTCTGACACAGACAGTCCCAGACTGATGCTAGCACATAGGCTGCCAGGTAAGCTTTCTGTAAACTTTGATGTAGTGGCTGGAATGCCAGAGGTGTAGTTCTGGTGTTTCTCTTCTGAGCTGTGGATTGACCTGCTTTAGTCGCATACCGGTGGGGTTTTGTTTATGAAAAAGAATGTGTCCAGTGAATTGTTTGGCATGTTTGCAGAACTCGGCTGCGTTTCCCGCTTTCACTGTTACGGACTTAGTTTGGAGAGTGTGGTAATCTACTTAATTGTTGTCCTTCTCATCAGATTGGCAGCTTTGCTTTTCACATCCCTGGAAACATTTCTTGAATGCTAACTAGTATGACATTGTAACAAACCTAGAATTGTTGAGGAAATCCATGTTTGAAGGAGAGGTAGGATATACATTCTTTTCATCCAGGTTCCAAACTTGTCTGCTAGTAAAGCATGTGCTGGACACAGCCTTGTATGTTGTGGACAACAGGAATCATTTCAGCTGAAATGCAGACTGCCTTTTGCTGCCCTGATAGGACATTTTGAGTTCAACGTGGAGAGACAACACTTGGTGAAAGATCATAGTTCAGTACATAGGTTCATTTTGGTCTTGGTCTCTGTTACCACTCTTAATTACTGAGCAAGCATGAAAATAGTCTGAGATACAGACATCTGCGCCCATATGATTTTGTTTGTAAATTTACCTAATTATTTCACATAATTGGCTACTGAAAATGCATCTAATTTTGTCAAATATTATTGATTATAATGTTAAGAGATCCTTACGGTTCAACTAGAGACATATTGACAAATAATAAATAAGGTTTTAAAGAAGTGCAGTTCACATGTCATACTGAATTCAAGGATTAGGCTGTGTTGGTGCTTTCTGCAAACCACAGACAATATCCAAATGGGAAACGGGAAATGAAATATTTAGAGTTTGGTCTGTATTTTTACAGGGAAGAAGGCTAAATAACTCTAAAGGGAAATTAAACCTTATTCAAGTAGACCGTAAATGACTCTTCCTTTGCACACTTCAACTATTAAACTAAAACATCCATCATTCATAAAATTAGAATCTCTACCTTTTTTTTCCAGCTACTGCCCTGAGCAGTATCCTTAAAGAATTTAATCATAAACTGTGAAGGTACTATGTGCCCATGTATGTGCAAACTTTGTGGCAAGGAGGGCTGTAATGTCTCCCAATCCATAGGTATGGATAGGGAGAATATTAAATGTTAAAAGTGGCATTTGGAATTGTTGTAACGTGTGAGTATCAAAAGAGCACAAAGGGTAACTTCAGCAAGGAATGCACAGAAATATAATTCTCATTAATGAGCCGCCTTTAAACAATTTATTCTTTGACTCTGGATGACGGACCAAAATGGCAAGTGACCTTGGTGTCACAAGACAGTATCTTTTGGGAGAAGAGCCATTTTTTTCATCAGCCATATCAGTCCTCTGTAAGAAAAAAATCTTTGTGCATGTAATGAGAAGCAGACGTTCTAGGAAATTGTGTTATTTGGGATCCTGGGAAAAGGTTTGAAGATTACTTTTGCTCTGCAGAACCTGAAACAAGACCGTATCATTCAGAAAGCTCCACTGCCCTCCTACAGAGTGGATTTACCCCCACACTGCCACTGGTGTGAGAACTAGTTCCTAGCTGATAGAAAGGTAACATGGGGTGACATTTGCTTTGACTCATTTCCCACTTCTATGTACAGACCAAGTCTTAAAGTGAATGCAGATACGCCGCTTAAATCTGCGGAGAGGAGACATTTCAATATTGTTTCTATTTAAAATGTTAGCATGTTTTATCTCTTGAGAGAAAAAGGAGGAAGAGTTAAGCCTTTTTTTGGCCTGAAAGCCTTCTTGTTGGGAACCCAAATGCATTGCTGTTTGTTCTGCTACCCAGTGAGAAAAAGACAGAAATTCAACAGCTGCGAGCAACCTCATGGCTCGGTCTGGCACTGTCCTCTGTCTGTGCTTCTGTGTGACCACCTGGGAATTATGTCAGTGGGAATAGCTTTTTTTGTCGTCTGCCCCCCCACCCCGGGGCAAGATTCCCCCCCCGCCCACTTCTTTCTCCTTGGGTTTCAGTAGCATTTACAGTCTCTCTAAAATCATCCCTATAAGCCTGGAGGCAAACTGTTTAAGGCATCCTTTTTTTTATTTTCTTCTAGACATATGGAACTTTTCTGACACGGAATTATTATTATGACACATAATTATGATTGGATGTCTTCATTCTATAATTGCATGATATATAACGAGTAGCAAAAGCTTATTTCCTCTGCTCTTTGAATACTAAACTTCTGAGATTAATTAAGCTGATACTGAAAATGCTTTTAATTATATATGCTGCATAAACATCACTATTAAGATCAGATGAGGATATTACTGCCTGAACAGTTGCAAAATTTTTTCAGGTACCCACTGTGTTGTTTTATATTAGTGTCTAAAGAAATTTGTTGGTTTTTTTTTTTTTTTTTTTTTTTCCCCGGGAAAAACCTCCCCAGCCAGTGGATGAAATAATGAAGGAGTACCCGAATATTTGCTGAAACATAGGTCAGCTACTTTGGTCTAATTGCAGTGTACAAAAGCAAGCCACTGTAAAATTAAGAACATTTTATTTCAATAAATAAATGGTTCCACATGTCTAATCCCTGATCTAATATCCCTCTGGAGGTAGGAAGTTAATGAAATATGTTTCCATCCTTCCTTCTGAAGCTACAGTCACCCCAAAATCATACTGATAGTAATGCCAGAAATGATACAATCAATAGGACATCATCAATTCCCATGACTATTCTTCTCGGTCTCCCTGTGCCATACTTGATATGCAGCAGTACCTAATTCTGATCCAGTGTCAGGCAGAGTCAGTGTCTGTTTTATTTCCATAGGAGAGACTCACTAATGTAAGCAGGCACAGTGCCCGCTCAGAGAAACTGCTCATTGTCAGCATGAAGACAGCTATCAGTTGGTCTGAAATAATGACAGTTGCCTTGTGGGCACACTCATCACCCGTGTTGTCCATGAATCTCTTTAAAGAAGCAATTATTGAGACTGGCTAAGTGATAGAAATTTATATGCTTTATCCATAATCAGATGCATTTCATATACTTACTAAACTCGTGGAAACCCTTTGAGAAGAGAATTGTAACTGGGTTTTGGTGACAGAGTTTGTGTGATAAATTTCAGTTCACTGATGAAGACAAACATCTCTGCTGAAATCATTCAGATGGAAGAAGGAATCTGAATTTTAATAACACTGAATTAACCGATGTACTAACATAATGGAATAGAGATCTTGCCATGTTTAACTTTTAAAAGATATATTGTTAGGTGTTTTTAAGACTTGTCAATATGCAGGAGTGATGTAAATGAGGCAAAAAAAAAAAAAATCAGACTTGTGGATTCGATACATTATTCAGTGTTTTTTGGAATAACTACTGCACACTGACAGCTGTGATTTCTACCTGTTCTCAGCCATTTAGTTTAACCATGGGGCCACTTACTGTTATCAGTGATTGCACTAGTACTTTTACATACAGAGTGTAAGCATATAAAGTCTTTTTTGAGGCAATTAAGCCATGGAAAGGAATATATGAAGTGAATGCTCCTGTTTTGATGTGATTTGGTAGCAGTAACATAGTGATACTCATGACAACCTACTTTCTAGCCCTTCTCTAGCATGGCCATTGTGTACTCCAGCCTGCCAATTCCTCTAACTGACCTTTTAATGGCTTTTCTCAGGAGTTAGTCCTGCTTTTGCGTCTGTGTTTTCAGAGACTTCCTTTGAATTCTACTTTTCCATTTAATCTCATGAGTAAATGAGAGTGTGTGTCTGTAAGTTTTATAAAAGGACATACTTTTGAATCATATTTATGTCCATCACATCAGTTCACACTTATTGCTGGTCTTGAAATGAAACATGACACAAATAAGTTGTAGTCTAAACCCCAGGCATCTTGCTGTCTCTTAAGTTCATAGCCCTACATGACATAAGGAGTATTTTATTACCAGTTGAACATTTAGAGGATTATCAACATGCAAAAGTAGTATGTGCACAAAAGAGATGTGGGAAATCGGGACATGTACTTGAATTGTACACGAGCATTTCTCATAGGTGTTCTCAAAAGCATGATGTAACTCTATAGTGAAAATTGCTCCAAAGGAAAAACTGCATTTTTTTTAAAGTAACAGCCATAGTCTTCACTGAAGGTTATTAAGGACAGTCTGTATTGAGCATGATTTGAAGTTTTTTCATTTAGATCTGAGTTGGGCACAGTTTTACCATCTGAATCTACAAGCAATTTCTTCTCTGCCTCTTCTTTCCAACTCCAGTCTTCAGGAGATGTCATGTTGTAGGCAAAGAGGTAGGCAGAAAGAATAGATGAAGTAACAGTTAATAAATAGCAGATGGTCTTGTGAACTTTCCATTTCATTGAAGGTTTTTGGGAACATATGCTTAAATTAGCAAAAGGCAATAGGCAAGATAATTGTTGCCATATGTACTGAATATATGAACATATTATGGCAAAACTGGGGACTCCCTGTCTTGTAGTGCATGCTAAGGCTCCTCATTATCCAAAGAGAACTTCCTGGAAAGTGAGCAAAAGGAATTGTCAACATCTCACGTTCCCTCTGAACGTAAGAAAACACCATTTTTTTTACTGTGAGGCTGACTGAACACTGGCACAGGTAACCCAGAGAGGTGGAGTCACCATCCTTGGAGATACTCACAGCCTGACTGGATGGGGCCCAGGGCACCCAGTTGTAGCGGACCCTGCGTGAGCAGGGCAGTGGTCTAGATCTGCAGGGGTCCCTTCCAAACTGCTCTGTGATTCTGTCTCCTCCTTCAAAACTACATTCACTAAAAAGGAATTACCANCCTTCACAAAGAGCTCTTAAGCCAGTAGAATAGAAAGTCTTTCTGGCAAAAAAAAAAAAAAAAAAAAAAAAGCTTGCTTGCTTTTGGTACAAGTTACTCCTGGGGAGATTTTGATTGGACATAAGAGGAAAAATGTTCACAATGAGAACAATCAGCCCTTGGAACAATCTCCTTAGGGAAATGGTGGGTTCCCCAGCATTGGACACTTCCAAGATTCAGCTGGACAGGATGCTGGGCTATCTTGTCTAGACTGTGCTTTTGCCAAGAAAGGTTGGACCAGATCCTTGAGGTCCCTTCCAACCTGGTATTCTGTGATTCTATGATTCTTACTTAAGGAAGTCAGTTTAGTGATTCTAATGTGTAGAAGGACGGACTTTGGACAGAAAACTACAGATGTCACTCTTCTTGGTAGTATCCTAAGACTCATTGATTTATGGGAGTGACTGCCAGTTTGTTCATGTACAGCAGAATTTTGTGTAAATGATTCAAGTGTAATTGATAATTTGGCTGAAAGTAAGTTCTATGCAAAATGTTGCATAGAAAAGCGAAACAAAAGGACTAGAAGTTACAAAAGATAAAACAAAGAAAGAGTAGGCATCTTGCCTGATAGTTAACATGACAAGATGAAAGAGGAAACTTCATTCGTCATCTTACAGGTCACAGCACTACAAGTGACAGACTACAACCTCTACTTGGAACAGCTGTGAAAGATAAACTATAGATATTGAAACATTCATTCAGTATTTTAGAAACAAGAGAAGCTGTCAATGATACCTTCTTGAACAAAACAGTCCCTCAAGCTCTTCAGGTCATCTGTGTGTGTGCACATGCAGACATAGTTTCTAGGTTTGAATGTGATGGGGAAAATCTCCCAAGGTGTAAAAGTAACACCTGATTTCCTCTGCCTTCATGTAGCAGGGAAGCAGTGGAAGGGAAGCCCGCTTGTTTTCAGGGGCCTGGGCACGTGGTGTTCCCTGTTAGGCAAAAAGCCAGAAAACTTCAGGTGTTTCTTTTTCTCGGGATCTGTCCGTGTTTGTGAAGACTGAGGAACGAGCTGAGGCAGAGATGCTCTCCACTTGAGATAAACGTCCAGCCACAAAATCTGTGCTGAATACTGGCTGAATAATGAACTACAATAAATCACCTTTGGATGAAATGTGCTCAGTTAAGATGTTTGAAGTGCTTCTAATAATAACGGATGATTGAAAAGATAATCCTCAGCATTTATGAATGGTTCAGAATGCAAACCGAAGGTCAGCTTTGAACAGTTAAATAACTACTGTTTTCATCACTCTGTGCTGAAGTACTTGAGAAATTTTGTTTTGGACCAGTAGAAGATAAAAACGTACATACACATTCCTAGTCATGACAACAGCTTTACACCAACTTAATGATTCTGAGGAAATTGATTTGGTCTATTTATTTTTTTCAGTCACCCTAGCCCACTTTGCAGAAGCATGTTTCTTGCAGTACCCTCTTGGTTGCTTCATCCATCCTTTTTATCCATCCTTAAAAAAACCTCAAATGCAAATTACCTGTGATAGGGAAGGCATTCGTCCCACAGTGCTGTGGATCCACCAGTCTGGATTCTGCAGAGCAGTGCTGTGCTTTGGGAACAGGCCCACTGATTTTGTAGACTTACTACAATTACTGAAGTAGCACTCGGTGTGCAGAGTGGAAGACTGGCGTGGCAGATACTTCTTTCGTGTTATGCAAGGTTCTGTGGGCTGACTGCTTCTAACAGGCCACCAACTCAGGTAATTGTGCAGCTCTCATTAGATGCTTGGCTCTGCATAAAGTATTTATCCTCACAAGTGCTTGTGGTGCTGTTTTTCAAAGGATTCGCCTGCTTTGATAACCATGGGATGTTATCTGTGGCTGAGTGGTGTTAACTAAATGGACTACTGATGGCATTTACTTTTCTTTGTTCATAAGCAAGACATATGAAGCAACACTTTGAAAGAATGTAATTAGGTAAAAAAATAACTTTCAGAGCAGAATTTTGAAAGAGCATGCCCAAAATTTCAAATCTTTGAGATCTATGAAATAGGCACGTTTAATTTACACTACTGCACATGTTAATTTGGTGGTATTTATAGGTTAGATCTATTTTTCCTGTTGTCATAGAATCATTTAGGTTGAAAAAGACCTTTAAGATCAAGTACAACCTTTTTGTCCTTTGTCATCTTCATACAACAGTTGAAGAAAATGGCAGAATTTAGTCCAGTACAGTTTTCTGCATGGTTTAGTTCTCATGTGATCTTGCATTTCAAAATGGTAGATAATTGGCAGAAGCAGAACATACTGAAGGCTGTTGTGGTTTTGAGTTCTAACCAAAGTGACAAATGGTCTGTGAAATTCAGAAGAAATGTGCCTTGATATTATTTCTGCAAGCTCCACTTAAACAAAGAAGTAGAGTCACTCTTTGCATTCAAAATTCACTCATAGTTTGGGGAACAGAAATCGGTCTGAATTCCCAGCATTTGCTAGTATAAATTTTCTCAAATTTCCCAAGACAGTCCTCTTTAGTGCTTGAATATACACAGGGCAGACTGGGCCATCGTTGCAATAAATTATGAAATACGGTGAACCACTTCATCGTAACACAATATGTGGGGAAATTCTGGAAAGAAATCTCTACTGGGTAGAGAGAGCACTGGAGTGTCTAGCATGGGAAAATCCTCCTTGAAGTTTCAAAGCTCACAGTACCACTTGGCAATTCCACCTAGCCAGAATTAGCAGAGTTCCTTCGATTCTGAAATCAGACTGTATCCATGCACATAATCACAGCATCAGAGTTACTAAGGGAATGCTAATTGCTCAGAATTTTGAAAAGCTGCGTCTCCATTTTTAGTGCCTTTTTTTCTACCGCTTCTCTTAGTTGCTTTTGAGTGATAGCACCCAGGCAGGGAATTACATGTTGCCTCTAATATGTATCATCTTTGATAGGTGCAGGTGCCTGAAACATTTTAGCTGTATTTCAGTAGTTCTTAGCCTCAGCCTGTCTGGCTGCCTCAATTACAGGGTGAATGTTTTTGAAGGAAAGGCAGCTGGGAGGTCACTGATAACCAAACCAGTTGGCCAGTCTGTGTGCCAGATGGCAGCGCAAGGCTTGTGAGACTCCATCTGAACTTGCTCTTGACATCCGAAAACAGAAGTAGCAAACTGCAGGACCAGCTTCCCCTTATCTACCCTTAGAGATGGATTGCAATCTTCTGTACTCCTTTGGGCCACTGTAGGGAGCATTCTGCCTTTCTTCAGGAGGAAGTTCAAAATGAAGTTAATGAAGTTTATTCTTAAGCTGGTTGTTACATCCTGATTTATTGGCCTGTTTTATCTTCTAATTGATAGAAGAGGAATCCTGTCAGTTGGGATTGGTCTTACTAGCAATCTTTTCTCTATTGACTATCGCTTTTTAAAGATCTGTCTAGTTAAATCTTTGATGCCCTTTCCGGTGAAGTATTTTTAGCATGCCTGCAGAACATAGAAGAAACTTTGGTTGTTGGGGTTTTTGGTTTTTGGTTTTTGTTTTTTTTTTTTTTTTTTTTTTTTTAATACCATTTGCTCTTTTCTGTCTCAGAAGACTTAAAAGGTTGGCCAAGAATTACAGTTCTGTTGACTACACTGCTTTGTACTGCTGTCTGTACATTTGTATAGCTTCCCTGTCTCTTCTACAATAGGCATTTTGCGTATCTGTCAAGTGCTCAGAAAAATTGCCTCATTTCTGTTTTCTCTTTCCCTCTCACTAGTCATTTACGACCATCTGAAATGGATGTGTGTTTGCAGCAAAGAAGAACTCAAATTCACTAATTGATGCACAAATACACTCATTTACATGCAATTTTGGTCTTTTTTAGAAATGCATCTATTTGCATAAATAAAACCTCTTTCCCAAATATTAGTGTGAACAAAAGCAGTTTTCATGGATGCCAAAAAAAAGTGGCTGAATAGAAAAGCCCATTCAGAATTTGCATAATAGTTACTAATTGTTTTCCTTGCTACTAGCCTGTCTCTGCTTAATAGGCAATATTGGCTACTGTTTCATTTCTGGATACAGTTTGATGCATACAATTCTAGGACTTGGTTCTGTACAGGAGCGCAGTAGAGAAATGGTACTGACAGAGCCTCAGGCTCATGATGTAATAAGTGCAAGACTTCTCACCAGAAACATACTTCCCTTAGTGTGGAAGAACTAGAAAATTATTTATTCTCACAAAACATTATGAAGTTTGGAGAAAATCTGTTTTCTTTGGGGGAAGGAAGATGTATCTTTGTTGCAGCTGACTGTGCCAGCTTTGGTTTAATGTATTGTTCTTCTAAAATGGTATTGCTGAAGCCTCCAGAGAGATTATGGAACACACTGTTTAAATTGGGAATAAATAAATAAATCTCTCTCTACCTGGCTCAAGTATATTTAATCAATTTCCTTCATTTAGAAATGCAGAGAAGGATCTAATGTGTTTTTATTGTTCTTCTTGGTATTTATTGCAGCGTTCTTGTGTTAAAATGTAATAGTCAATGGCTTAAGACCATTAAGGAAGACTTAAGCTATCAACTATCTTCAGGAAACAGAAAGCAAAATTAGGTTTTCTGGACAGAGGTTTATCAATAGCGAACTCTATTGATTCTCCATATAAAGAAAGGGAAGAAGAGTAAACCAAATATGTTTTACTCTGAAACAAAAAGGATGATTGTTTTATTTCAGGGATGTTCTGATGCACCTTTAACTTTGCTGTTAAAAACTAATTGCTTCATTTCAGCGGAGTTAGTGCCCAGAGAAGCAGAAGGGAACAGGGAAGATAGAACAAGCCATGCTTTACCTTCATCATGGCGCCATGACAAAGGGACTGACCTGGTTTTTGAAACGCTTGTAATTAATTTACAGCATGCACCATGAAATAACTCTGAGTGGCTGTTCAGATTTATGAGTAGGAAAAGTTTTGTAAAACACAGGAGAGAGGAAAACCTGTTTGGATGTTTTTATTAGGAAATCTAACTGGTATCACTTTTAAACTCAGGTTTGTCTGTGAGCATGGAAAAAAAGTCTGGTTTGTGAAACAACAGTTATTAGTAGGAGAATTGTATTTCCTAAAAAAACCCAACCAAACAAACAAAAAAACCCCCACCAAACTAAAAAAAACCCAAAACAAAACAAAAGCAAGATTTGCAATTATTCTTGAGAGGAACGTGTTGGATTTTTATTTTAAAGACCAGTTTCTACAAAGCATCTGCTGTGTTTGTATAAGATTTATATAAGCATATACACAGAAGAAAACAGTGTATCTGCATCTGTGTACACTCTTCATCTAATATTCTGGAATACTGTATTTAGGGATGTCATGGCTTATGCAATAGGTCCTCATCGCCTTAAATCCAGTATTTTTTTGGAAAGTTGATATTCATTGTAATTAAATGTTATTTCTAGAGTGCCAGTTTTGGTTACAGCAGCTTGAAGCTGAGTGTACCTTGGTAAAAGTTTACTACATCTCTGGTCCAGATCAGCTCTTCTGTTAACTGTGAGGACGATGAACTTGCTTGGGAAGGGGTGTTGCCTCAGTAAGAAGGTAGAGTATTTCATCACAACTCCTCTTTGTACTGTGGATCCTAAAGTTGAGGTGAAAAACTGGCAGATGACAGAAGTAATACTGCTGGCTCTTTGTCTATATTCTCAGGACACAGAGATGCCATTAATGACACCTTCAGTCTCATCTGTAGCAGCATTTAGCATTCCAGCCAATTTTGGAGGGGGAGAGAACTTTCTTTTCTCATGTTTAACTTTCTTCCTCTCTCTTGCCTGTACTTCCTGCTTTTCACAGTAGTAGCTGTAGAAGAATTTCAGGAAGTGAGTCTGTTATCAGTCTTTACAGATGTTTCTTCAGCTTGCCCCTTTCTGAAGCAAATCTGTTTCCTTTTAAAGATGCAGTGCCCCTTTCCGCTGCCCCGACGGTAATTCAAAATCTCTCTGAGCAGTGCTGCAACTGGTTTCAGAAACATCTTTATAAAGTTATGGTTGAACATATGTAGCTATGTTCCTGTCTTCTCAGGAAAAGTTTTACATTGTGGTTTCCTTCATAAGAAATGTGTCTCTGTTGAAAAGGAAACATATCTTCCTTTTCTAAAAGTATGCCGTGAAGAAAGCTGCAGGAGAGACAAAACAGTAAGCTGGCGATGCTGCTGTGTTAGAAGGTCTGCTGCCCCACTGTTCGTTCCTGGGCGCGGGCCATACGCAGATTTGTGTGCCGTGTAAACCGTATGTGTCGCCATGCTCACAGGATGTTTACGGTGGATTTTTGTGTAAGGCTTTTCTCAGTAGATTTCAGAATGTTTAACAGCAGAAAAAGGGTTCGTGGTATCATTCCCAGGGTGCAGAGGAAGAAATAAGCAAGACAGAGGTAAATTTCTAGGAATGAAATCGAAGAGTGCAATGTAAGATTCAAGTCTCCTGAGACTGGTATTTCTGCCACTCTATTACATTATATTGCCATTTACGATGATCCTTTTTAGAAATACATGGTGAATTGAAGCAATATAGATGAGGTTTAATTTGATCTTTGGCTGGTGATGTTCATCCCTTTTTTGTTGGTCACGTTGTCCAAGGTGCCAAAAATATTTGATGTAATCTCTTTTTCTAGAAGATGTTTCTAAACTGTTTATCATTTTAAAAACATCAAAGATGAGCAAGTTGGTTGGGATTATTTTATTTTTGTGTTTTGTTGTCAGTTCAGCAAAGATTGGTGTAAGGGCTTCACTCTCTGCAGTTTTTTAAATTTAGTGTAGATAACAAAAAGATATGTTAATAATCTTTTTACATTTCACGGCTAGCAGAGGTCACCATCACTTTTGGACCAGTGTGTCATTCAGCTTGTTTTGGAGGTATGTGCAGTGAAGTGTAAACAGGAGGTAATGGAGCTATCAGTACGAACCACCTCATGTACCCAGATTCTCTAGATAGCAGAACACATTGTTTTGCTTTAATCTCCTCATTCAGCAATCATGTTTTAAAGCATGAAAAAATTATGATCTAAAAATTGAGATGTACAAATACAGTATTGGAAGGATTAATCATCCTGTGTTTCATCCATAGTGATTTCATATGGTGAGATTTGCTTATTATTATTGTTAGAAGTATTGGGTTTTTTCTTCTGCATAATACCACTATTAATTTAGGGCTTAAAGACCCATATGTTTTGCTTTAATTTCTTGTCATGAAACACACAGTGAGCTTTTGTACCCAAATATTAATTAAGGCAAAATGTAAGTTAGCTAATCATAAGTGTCATTTACTTATTGGAATGTATTAATAATTCCCTGGAAAAATGAAGTTACCGGTTTTGTTTTATGTGAACTGATCTTCCACAGCTGCAGCCAGCAGGCCTGATGACTTCTCTAAGAGCAAAGCTAGTTAAAAAGGGGGACAAATAAACAAACAAGCCTACAAAACCTGATCCTGTATCTTTACTGAGAATTTTAAGTAGCAAAAAGTCAGGATAAGGGTATGTAAAGATGCCCCAAAAGTAGCGAACTGTGTCGTGATTAGATGTGAGCTGCCAGCCCTCCCCGTCATTGACGTGTACTGGTGCATGCTGCCAGGCCGTGCGCTCTCACCTCTCTGTGGTGCTGTTCTGCAACTGCGGTAGGAACACAACATCTCCTCTATACCACACCTTCGTTAACATCGGGGATCATGTATGTACACTTACACTTCTGCAGAAGCTAGTTCCATTCCTCTTGCTCTTTAGTTGCAGGTCTGAATCAGGTGCATCTCAAATCCTTTTACCAAATCTAAAATCCTGATGACTAAGAAAGAATTTGTTCTTCTAATAAGTATGTATCTCAGCTTCTCTTCTTTGGGGTATTTGGATTAAAGTAGCCAGTCAAATTCCACCAGTTCTCTTTCTAAATCTGTGGCATCTTGCATGCTTTTTTAACAAATACAACATAAACCTGTAGCATAAAGTAGCAGGAATAACAGGATAAGTAAAGAACTAAATTCCGATTAAAGTCTCTTGATACCTTTCTCTTTTTGTCTGTATGCCATTAGTATAAATTATCATTATCATAATTAAACAAAAAAGGTACTGTGTGAATTATACATTATATTCCCTTGATGATGCTGGAGAAACAATACGCGTGAAATCAAATTTTATAATAGCTATAAAGGCAACTTCCATAGTAGCTTTTAGAGTTTGCAGTAGAAGTCTTTGGTGGTTGTGCAGTTCATAGTAAATTAATCTTCTGCTTTTTAGTTCATGGCATATTTTGAGGCTGTAAAATGAATATCTGCAGCTATGGTTTTCTAATTCCTCCAGCCATTGTTGTGCCTAGATTGAGCTAATTATCACATCTTCACCTCATAATTTTGCTTGTCCTTGAACGTCATGGACTTCATCTTGCATGTTTTAGGTGATTTGTAAAATTCCTGCTGAATTTAGTGGAAGGGCCAGGTCTTAAAATAGTGTTAAATCTTTTTTTAATTACTGCTGCAACAACAGAGTAAAAAGATCAGAAAAGCTGTACTGCTCCTGTTACATGACTGCTGTCACTACTGTAAACACTGGGTATGGAACAGACCTGTGTATGCATGTAGATGTGATAATGAAAGAAGCATGAGATGGCAACAATTTACATACATCTAGCGTAATCTTTGAGTTCATTGGGCCTCTTTCCCTACCGTATCATGTGCTCAAGGTAGTTTTAAGATGTAAAAGAGGTAAATGTATTTAGTACTATACATTTGGGGGGTTTCATAGCATTATTTCTTAAGTTTTGAAACTGTTTTTAGACAATACAATGTCTTCATACAAAGCGATGAATAGTTTAGACCTAGTTTTGTAAAAAATACTGTGTATATAGCTTAAACCAGTTTATTGTTTGTAAATTGTGAAAAGAATCTTGTGAAGCCTTTTCTTCGTGCAAAATAATTGCTGCTGGCATATTCATTTAAAGAAACATGCCTTCCTCTGGCAGAGTGAGTAATAATGCATTAGGTTAGACCTTTCATTTATTTGAGATAGACAATAGATAGCATGTTTCAGGTTCCATCTTTGGAGATTTTTTCTTTCAAAGTAGGAAATGGAAAGTAGGACAGTTCAGGCTAAGAGAGGTTAAGAGCAATAACTGGTCTATTTGCATTTTCAGATGGAAGTGAGTTTTTCCTGTAAACAAATAGCTGAGAAAAAAACTCATGGGAAATTATCCAAAATAGTGATACTTGTGTAGCTTATGAACAAAGCAGCCCATCTTATGCAGTTGTTTGGAAAAAAACCTAAAAATGCAACTTTCTGCATGGTCGTGACTATGGAAGGTTGATAAAGTACCACAGTGTGGTATTTCTCTCAGGAGGACTCTTACTGAATCTGTAAAGTATCGCCTCTGACCAGGGATTTGGCTTTTATCACCAGAGGATCCTCTTTGAGGATTGAAGACTGCTGGCAAGAGACAGGATCCAGTTGACGCAGTGGGGTTAGAGCATCTTTGCCAACAGATGGGCCAACCTGAAAACACAAGCTGTATATTAGGAATGAAGAGGGAAGGAGATTATAACTGCAGTTAAGTGAGGAAGCAGTCGACAGGCTTGAAAAGCAAAGGGTGTTGGGTAACTGGAGTTGAGACTTGCAGGAGACATCAAGGGCAACAACATGAGCTTCTACCACGAAAGGAAAATGTGAGCCCCCTGCTGAATGTAGTGGGTGATTTAGTGACAGCAGGCACACTTAAGGCTGAGAAACGGAACGCCGCCTTTGCCTCAGGTTTCAGCAACTTCTTTGGTTACAAAAAAGGTGGTCAGCAGTGTGAATGATAAAGCTCTGAACGCATTACAGTTGAAATTCACTTCTGAAATAGAGGCAGGTGGGCGGACAGTATCTGTACTGCCCTTTTAGTAGAGAGGGGAGGTGAATTCCTATCAATTTATGATGGGAAAGGGAGACATTGTTAGATCAGTCTCTTTGTCAGCAATCAACGGACACCGTGAGGAATCTTCAAAAGCAGCATGTGCTAGAAGTACAGCACATGCTGTTCTGCCAGTACAGCTGTCAACTCTGGTTACTGCGTACAGGAAAACAAGGCTGTGCTGCAGTTCACCAGTAACTGTAATGGGCCCTAGACCTACCATTGCCTAAGAAAAAAAATCTGGTCACTTGTATCTTGTCCAAGCTGCCTGCACTCTGATAGAGGCTGTGGGAGATGGGGTGCACAGGAGTGTCGAGAAGCGGAAGGAGCTCATTGCTACACTGCTTTTCTTTCATTAAGTACATACACGACCTGTCTGAAATAACCATGCTTGTGTGCATGAGAAAAATCACACAGTTGCAAAGTCTTCATGTGATAAACTGTTTGAATTTAGGAGTTCTTGGAGGCAATCCGGAGAGGACCTATTTCATGCAAGAGAAACAATGAAGCTAGTAGATCAATAATAAAGCACGCATGACATGAATGAATTTATATAAGCTGGTTTCATCAGTGTGGCAGGATCTATAGAAAAGATGGTTAACATTTCTTCTTATTATTTGGTTCTAATAAAAATAATCTTTATCTCATAAAGACCTTGAAGTGTCTAACATAAACATGCTGTTTTCCTTACTAAACGTTTGTGTATTTTCTATTTTCTGGCTCTGGATAGACAGGATTCTTTCATTTCAAAATGGCTATCCCTGTTGAAGGACCCTGCCACCCCTTCCAACCCCATTGCTACTAGGACATGTACGTGCTGCTTGCTCTTAGTGACATCTGCCTCCTTTCTGCCATCACCTGCAGAATGAAAGAGAAATACTAATCTAACAACAGAATTTCAGACATAGCACTAAATAAGCATAAATTTTCGTTATATTTATTGTAAAGATGCTTTAATTTTCATAGTTAATGGTAGTTGCTAGGCAGAGCAAAGGTTGTCCTAAGATCAGAACAAGATGTTCAATTAATTTTTATATGCATCTCTTACCATATTAGACATGATAAATTTATGCCTTTTGAAGTATACTTTAGTGGTGAATTGAAACTAACATGCAAAATATCCACAGTAATATTTGCAGTTCTCAAAATCTGACTATCTTTGTTCTCCAGTATCTCTCTTCATTGCCTTTATGCACTTTCTGTTAGCAGACACCATAGAAGTGACCAATAATAACAGGACAGATAGAGACAGACCTGGGAGACACTGTTGTTATGTAGTGGTTAGAACTGGAATGGGGTTTACAGTGTGGCTCTGGTCACAAGGATCTTTTATTTAAATTACTGGGTTGGAAAGCCCTGGTCCTGTGGTGGAGAATCAAAAATAGTGTCTAGAGACCAGATTTTAAGGGTTACCACCCCTCAGTATTTCTAGAGGGATTTCCAGGGGAAACGAGGTGCTTATCTCATATGAAAATCATGACTGTTGTGCACCGGTGGTTTTGGAAATTCCATCTCATCTCCTACACACTGTTTGGCACCAAAATGCTTTTATAAATCTGGCCTTGGATGTTCGTTGGTGCAGATGCCATTTGATGGTATATGCAGGTTGATACAGTGCAGCTTGTCACCTAAAGCCGTGCAAATTAATTCTTCTCACTCAGGCTTTTTGGAATATGTTTTCCAAAACAAACATCTAAAAATGAAAGAGGAAAAGAAAATCATAGTTTCTGTGACAGCTACAGTTAAAGTAGATTTAAGACAGAATATAATTTCTGTAAGTCATATTAGTATTTTTACAGAAAGATATCAATGTATTCATTACTGTATTGATGGATTGTTCATTATAAATAGAAATAATATCATATTCTCCTACAGCCTAGTTAGTTTATGGTATTATTATTTCTATTATGTTATTTCTGAAATCCTCACCTTGACAGCACTTACGGCAATTTGTAAATATTCTTCTGGTTTTGGTTGACTGGGTAGGACTTCAAATGCTCAATAGCTTCAAAATTACAGACCATTTTCTCTTTGCTGTTTAGAATGTGAGCTAGATATAATTTTAAATAAAATTGCTATACCAAGTGTCATGTGCAGAGCAGGATATAGTCTTAACACATTGTATTAAATGTGGTATTTTAGAAAATATTTCACTACAAGGAGGTATTTCATTTAAACCCATGATGACATTGTTTTTATGTCTTATTTTCTTTCAAGCACTAAAAGTGTGTTTTGACAATTTTACACATAGAAGTACTAATAGCATGCTAATTACACTCAGAAGCTGATGGTGTACAACTAGTAAAGCTCTTTAAGATAACCCCTTTTCCTATTCTGAATTATAATCAGCCTTCAAAATTAATGTTGTTGAGGAGACATTGTTAATCTGCCTTGTGTTTATTCACTTTAACAGTAAGATTAGTTCAGGATTCCCTCAGGCAGCCTTTAATAATGATTTGTCACTTTTGGAAGAGGACCTTCCCATTTATTAATTTGCTCTTCTTACCAGTGATTTGTAGTCTGATCTAATTTTTCCCAACATGTTTGTGTTCCATTTGCATTTGTTGTATGGCAGAACATCAAGACTAGAGCCATATCAGAAATTCTGAGAATTAATGGGGCTTAATTCAGTGGAAATTTTGTTTCACAGCTAGTAATTCTAGAGCTGCCTTGGTGTAGTTCTTCTGGAGCGTGATGCTGGCTGAGTAGAGAGGAATGATTTTCCTGATCATAGGATGCCTGCTGTACTGCTTTCAGTAGAACCTCACGGACTGTGCCATGCCATGAAGTGTTACTCGGAAGACACTGTGGAGCATTTGCCACGAGTCATACCCAGTGGCCAAGCAGCGGGAAGCCATGACCACTTGCGTTAAATCCATGAAAAGCAAAGGAGTGGAAAGGAGAAGGGGAGATAGTGCAAGTCAGGTTGCTCCCTACTCCAAGTAGAGATCTTGTGCCTTAGGCAAATGAAAGCGCTAAGGGAACTGCTGGATGTGCAGGGAGTGCTGATCGGCAGCGGAAGTCACAAGAATGTCTTTTCTGTGTGGCAAAAGGAGGAGTCTTATCTGAAGAGAGGAAGGGATGGGAAAACCATTGTAGTTGGGAGAAATTTTAAAAGGATGTAGAGAAAGTGTGAAAGATTACATATAATAAAGTATATATCACCTTGTGCGGCCTGTCCTGTGTCACAAGAGAAAAACGGTGACAAATTTTCAGGAAACTTTTGACCAATTCTTCTTAATCCTATGAATGAGGAAGTGGGTCTTTACTTTTTGCTGGCAAGGGACAGATCCCAAATAAAGCTTTGAGTCTTTTTAATTTTGTACTTCCTTATACTGTCTTGATGACACCTGAGAAAATAGTCCAGGCTCACAGTATGTCTTACCTAGATGTTTGCATCTGCTTCTGTTTTTCTATCTGCTCGTAGGCTGGGATGTTATTTTCATTGCTTCCCCAAGAAACTGCTCTGTGTTCCATGTACGCTGCAGCTTTCTCTTTTCCCATAGCAATTAATTTTTAAGATTCTAAGATACTTTGGCTTTATATTGAGGTGTTACCAGGGTGGACACAGTTGAGATCTTTTGAAGTTTTTATTCACCTAATATTTTTCTGTTCAAATTAAGTCTCACACCTAGTGCTAGAGCTAAGTTACCTTATTCTTAGAATAACATGCTTCTGGCAATACTGAAGGTCTTACTTTTTTTTTTTTTTAAACTTTTGAGTTGCAAATAAGACAACTCTTTTTCTCTCCAAAATGGTTGGCTGATGTACGCATGCCTGAACACACAAAAATAGTACCTATATGTGTGTTACATAGATAAAAGTTTTATTTGTGTCTAGAATGAAGCAACCACTGAAGTCCTTCCATTGGCTTTAGGAGTATGCAGTGGGGTTCACCTGTCTGCAGACTTGAGTGGCAGTAGCAGTAAGTCTGCGCAGAAAACCAGACAGCCTGATGGTTTTGGATTGTGAAATCATAGACTGAGTACAGAGCCTTTCAGTGACTGAAACCTAACCATGCTAACAAGCTCTGCAAGATGGAAGACAGTCAGTTCCCTCAGTCCATCTGAAACTGTTTTTTATCTGGTTTGCTTACTGTATACTATGCTCAGTGTGATGTTAAAACAATTCTAGCAGGACTGAAGGCTGTTTTCAACTCCAGGATATGTAAGCAATCTCTTAATTTTTTCGCTGTAAGTATGCATCAAATCATATATTTAGAAAAAAATTACCTGAAATGCAGTTATTACATGTGCAATTACATATATGCTGGATGTATAGCTATGTGTCACTTCAGCTTGCCAATAATGTGTAGGAATGAATCGTAGACGTTACTGTTACCTCCTTTTTTCATAGGTAATATGTGTTTCTTGTCTTGTTTTAAAATGACAGCAATGGTTTTATGAGTTATACTAACTATTATTAGCAGTATCAAGCAGAGTATCAAGGCAAAATGGGAGGAGAAAAAAAGAATTTTGAGCCAGGGCCTGAATCTGTGTTATTTTTAGCACTTTTCAAGTTACTGTTCATAACTGCCAGAAACTGACAAGCAGGAGAAACACGGCGTGAATCAAGATGTTCGGTTGTCATCTGTTCACATTTTTAATTTGTGAATTTGACGTGCAAATAGTTCTTTTGCCGCTGGTGTTGATGTTACTGAATGATGTATGTACCCTTGCTGATGCATTCATGATCAGCTCTATGAGGGCTTTGGTCTAAAATAAATTGGTGGCTTTCTGTATATAGTAGCCATTACATGACATTCCCTGTGGAACTGAGGATAAGACATCCTCTGTTGGATAACTAAGAATAAGACATCCTAAGATGTGTGTGTTCTTATTGTGAATATACTTCTTTATAATGCATCTGTTATGGGTTTGTGTGGCGCGGTTTTCTTTGGTAGCGGGGGAGGGGGCTGCAGAGGTGGCTCCTGTAAGAAGCTGGTGGAAGCTCCCCTGGCTCCAAAGAGTTGGACCCGCCTCTGGCCCAGACCGGCAGTGACAGTGGGAGCGCCTCTGGGAGAACAGATTGAAGAAGGGGAACTGGCAGTGTGGGGGTTGGGAAACATGAGAGGAACCCCACTGCCGATACTGAGGTCGGTGAAGAATGAGGGGGAGGAGGGGTGCCTGAGGAGGCTGATGGCCCTGCAGCCCGTGGGGAGACGGCAGGCTGTCCCCCCGCAGCCCATGGGGGTGAACGGTGGAGCGGAGGCTCCCGAAGATGGCCGTAACTCCATGGTAAAAACCGCGCTGGAGCAGTGTGAGACTGGAGAGCAGCCCGCGGAAAGGACCCGCGCCAGGGAAGTCTGTGAGGAACTGCAGCCCGCGGAAAGGACCCACGTTGGAGAAGTTGGTGAAGGACTGTCTCCCGTGGGAGGGACCCCACGGTGGAGCAGGGGACGAGTGAGGAATCTTCCCCCTGAGGAAAGGAGCAGCAGAGACGATGTGTGGCGAGCTGACTCAACCCCCATCCCCTGTTCCCCTGCGCCGCCGGGGGGAGGAGGGAGAGAGAACCGGGAATGGAGTTGAGCCGGCAAGGCGGGAGGGGTGGGGGGGAGGTGTTCTGAGGTTTGGTTTCCCTTCCTAATACCCTTGGTTTTGATTTGATTGGTAGTCAATTCAATGGATTTTGTTTCTTCCCCAAGTTGAGCCTGTCTTTTGCCCGTGACCATAAGTGGGGAGCGATCCCTCCCAGTCCTTGTCTCGACCCACGAGCCTGCCTTTGGATTTTCTCCTCATCCCAACGTGGCCGGGGGGTGGGGGGTGAGTGAGCGGCTTCGTGGTGCTTTGTTACCAGCTGGGCTGAAACTGAAACCACGACACGCGTCAAAAATAGATAAAGAGTCCCAAGAGGAGTTTTCCAAAAAAGTAAGCAGTATTCTTTATGTATTCCTTAAGTGAGGAAACAGTAAATGACCTACCAAAGAGAATGCCTCTTACTCTCTCATAGTCTCCAAGGTAATTCAGCAAGAGAAAAAAAGGTCACTTGAACGAGGCCATTATTTTCTGGTTTCCCATCACAGGCTTTTGTGGTGTGCCTACCTAGCCCAGAGAATGAAAATCTAAAGATCTCCAGGACAGTGCTGTCCAGTGCTTCATTTCAACATTATGCCTGTCAGTGTAACTGCCAAAGGAAGAAATAGAAGACTTGTCACACAGAATAGAAAGAGGCATTAAAAATTGACAGTTATACCAGAAAAGAAAACTGAATAATTTTGTGGAACAGCAAAGATACAGAAGGGGGAAGAGAGTAACTAGGAGAAAGAATGCAGTGAAGGTCAATTATTACATGTTAGGAGAGAATATAATTGTCCTGGAAGTTTGGAATGAGAATGAATGAAGATACAAGTGAAAAAATGACGCGAACCAAGAGGTAAATGGAAAGAGTGAATTTAGCAAGGAAAAAACAACCATAACTTACTAAGAATGGAAATCAAAATACCAAGATGTTGCAAGAGCTATAATAGTTCTATAATATGTAGAATGTACGAAACAATATTATAGATTCAAAAAGAAAACAGAAATGTTCCCACTTGCCATTTCTCCAAAGGCTTTTTTTTTTTTTTTTTTTTAAACATTTTCTTGTTGTATGGTATTTTTCCATACGGTCAGTAGGTTTTCCAGGGTAACCGGTATGAAGACTGAATGGTGGGTGTAAGTGGGATCTAGCAAGAACTATAGAAGAGTAATCAGTGTCTATTAACCTAGATCTGAAAAGAATCTAACCTCTGTCCTGAGATCCAGTAGCAGAGTCTGCAGTTACGGCATCCATTGTGGGTCCAGTCAATAGGAAGAAGGGAGCAAGATTCCTGAGCTGCAAAACATTCAGAATGACTTGCAATAAGGATTTATTCTCCTGCCTACATACTCACTGCTATTAGTGCAATTTTAGCTGATTTTTTTTTAATTCCAGTTAATTGCTTGAGTTTAGTGCCAGCCTGAAGCAAATGCTGTCCGGCATATGGATTGTGTCGGCAGTCCCACTGCAGAACAGAGGATGGTTCAGCATGTGCTTCTGAAGCTCATTGCCTTGGCACTGCTGGGGAGAAAAAGCAACGCTGTCTGTTGCCTGAAACTAGCAAGATTCTTTTTGTTTGTTTTTGGCTTTTTATCTGAGCGAGAAACAGCTTCCACATTTTGTGTGGAGTAGTGGGGAAATGGTTCCATTGCTTCATGCTCTTCTGAAAGGCATGTTATTCCAAAAGCCTCAGCAGCTGATTTGGGGAAGAAACAGCAAAACATGTTGTATTCCATATCATAGCTGTGCTCTAATTTTACTGGATTTTTTAAAAACACTATTTTAACATTTTTCCTCTGTGAAAGTTAGCATTAAAACTCTTTGTCAACAGCTGTTGCTTCATTTAGAAATGGCAAATTTTAAAATCTGAGACATTTTCCTTCCCCTTCTATTCAACATCTATTCTTCCTACAGTACCTAAAATGATCTTAAGGGTTTCTGCTGCTTCACTGAGCCTAGTGAATTGGATTTTAAACTCTGTATTTGCTTCAGCTTATGACCCTTAATTTAGAAGATAAATGAAATGTGGAAAATGGGTGGAGAAACAATGTTCCCCTATTTCCATTCACTTATTTGATGGTATGCTAGGGACTGATCTTTTAAAAAAAAATTTCAGAGTGAAAAATACGCAGGCATGGGCCTGTACTGATTTTTTTATTATTATTGTTATAAACAGCCAGTAAAAAAATTCCATTTCTCTGGGAAGAAATACTAATATTTTAGCCTAAAGTTAAATTAACTGTTACAAAGTAAGCAAAATATTTCTTAAAAAATATCTGGTGGTCTTGATCTTGTGAAGGGCTGAACCTTCAGCACTCCATCAGCTTTGTGCTGTTTTATTATTGTTGTATCGCAGTAATGTCTGGAGGCTTCAGTTGGGATCAAGATCCTGGTATGCCATGCCCTGCATAAGCTTAGAAATCAAGACTGTCAGGCCATCTGTGTGTGCTCTCTGAAGGGTATCTTAAAAAAACCTGCCACTTATATTATATTTCAGGTGATCGATAAAATCAGGCCAAAACAGTGCCCTTGCAGTCCTGCTAGGCATTCATCCACTTGTCGCTGTTTTCCTCATTAATGCACATGGACCATTTGATCTTTGTTATTTAGTTCTGATAGAACAGAGCAGAACAGATGCTTTCCAGAAGAGTCAGATGGTCAGGATCCCTTACTGGGTAACTAGCAAACTGAAGCAGAGCAGGGACTTAAAATTATACCCTGCTGGGATTATACCGTAACCACGGGTCTACTAGCTGTTCTGGAGAGCGACCCTTTCCCTGTAACTTCCTGCCAACTGTTACACTGAGGCAGGCGTATGGTAAGGAAATGCCATCTGCCTGTTCTGCACCCTCCTCCTTCAGATCTTTTGCTCTTTCGGACCTTGAAGATTCTTGAAAAGTGTCAGGTTTGTGATGGGTTCTGGAATGTAGTCACCAAGTTAATTTTGCATAGCAGGCTACATTTCAGTACAGAAGTGTTCATCTTGAATAAGATGTTGGTATGGAGTGCCTGTTTCCCATACCCTCACCAGTGTGAGTAGGGATTTCAAACTGAGCTGTGTGTTGTGTGCTTTTAGGTAGCTAAGTGGCTAAACAGCTGAAAAAGCTGGTTTTTAAATTACTTTTTCTTCTTATTAAAGTGAATGACTACTTCAACTCCTTTATGCGTAAGCCGGAGATACGTCTGTGCTGTCACAGTAGATGGGAGGATTAATGACTCATGCTAATAGCATGCCTGGAATATGCTGTTTGGAAGACTGTAAATATCCAAGATGAACTTGAAATGATCTGAAGTTAATGCTCTGACGGGGCATTCTTCAAGCTGTACTGATCACAAACTCTTACTGTGTCTACCTTTCAGCAGATAACGTCAGACTTGCCAGTAGCCTTGCCTCACTGCACTACCAGGGTAGCACAGAACTCACTGTAGTTTAAAAGCCATTTGTATCTTGGAGTTACCACTTGCAGTGTGCCACTAGATTGAATGGTTTTAATGATGTCTGTTCACCAGAGGTCACCTTTAAGCTTTGGAGGTATTGTCACAAAGAGACAGAGGTGATACAGTCACCAGTAACATTTTACTGTCAAAAATGAGGATTTATAAAAATATAATTGGTTAGATGATCCTAAAACAGGGAGTAATTTCTGTCACACAGTTATTTTTTTCAATAATACGATGTTAAAGGCATGGCATTAATGGTATTTGGATAATTTTTTTGACCCATCAATTGCAACAATCATATCTTACATAAATAAGGAAATTTTTTAAAAGATAAAATGGATATTTACATAGGAAAAGTAAAGAAAAAAATTAATATCAATCCTGCTTATTACAAACTCATAATATATGAAGCTATGGATGGCCATGCTACATACACCCATTTTGCTCACAGACTGATGTTTATACAAATGTTGTCTGCCATACTAAGACTACGTCTTCTGTCATCTGCTGCTGCTGTTTCTAATGGCTAATGAAACTGGACCCAAAATGTTTTCTCAGCTGTTTAAGAATTTTGATTGGACCCAATGAATATATTATCCATACAGCAGGTTATTATTATGTCTAATATTCAGTATTTTTCTTCAAAAGACAAAGCAAAACAATTAACACTTAGAGTCAAGCATACAATGTAAAAGGAGTTAGAATTGTTTTGAGATTCTAGAAATATATAATGTGAAAGGACTTGAATAGCAGCTTGCTTTCTAAACTGACTGAATTCCATATTTTTGATAGCTTTCTGCAGGGGACTAGCAGTCGCAACTCAGAAGTTTCTGATAGTACTTCTGTTTTCCTCTCACATAATCTTTATTTATCATTTTTAAGTAGATACAGTAATAGCTATTTCACAGGGGCATTGTAAGACTACGATTTAAAAAGTATTTCCAGGTCTTTGAATTGAAGGCATGAGAAGTGCTGTTACTACTATCAGAGATCTTACAGTAAGTCTGATGGTTTCAGAGAATTCTATTAATATTTGAGTAATATCAATGTATATTAATATAAAGTGTGTATACATTTTGTAAATTAATTTTCAATATCTGTATTGTTGTCTTCTGCTTAATTTTGTGTTGCTCTTTTCATTTATTTTTATTGTATTACTCCTTGAGGCCAACATGTAGGGCAGTGCATAACTGTTGATAAAAACAGATTGTTAGTGCTTTTTACTTATGCTGTACTTTGACAACAGGTAGAGAGCAAAGGAGGGAACAAAGTCATCTACAGAGCTGGTACTAAGTTTGCCTTAGGCATCCTGTCTGTTCAGTAATCAGCTGAGTCTGGAAGAGGTTTCATTGAACCTTTGGTAAATGGTTCTCTATGGTCACCAGTATGCAACATGCACAGTACTACAACCAAAGGCTTTTGTGAGACCCTTCTGGAGACACAGTTCCCTCTTTTTCTCACAGACCATTTAGCATTAAATGATGATTAAAAATATGTAGTAACACAAGAATTTCAAAGTCTTATGAACTGTCAGCTCAGTCACATAATTGCTTTTGGACAGAGTCTCAGAGACGTGTGGTTCCCCTCAGAGACCTTGGGACTGACTGTTATCGTCTGCCAGCGATAAGTTCTGTCATTAGTTCTGCTTGTCTAAAGTGATTTCCCTTTGGCTGTTGTGGCTGCTGGTTATTTAAGACATTCCTTAGGCACGCTGGCTGTGGAAAGCGCTCCGATCCACCTCCTTCCTGGAACTCGGACAAACCCACAGCAGTGGGTTCGTGCAGTGGGTTTGCAGTCTGCCTGGAGAGCCTCCCCTGGCTCGGAGCTGCCTCGGGGACCGCCAGCTGTCCGTGTTAATGCCTTCCGATCGGAGATACGCGCTGCCTCCTGGGAGGCTCTGGCAGCTGCAGAACTTTCAGATTGTACCGAGTTCAAAGTTTTGTTTTGTGTGTCTTTTTAGACATCTGCCATGCCCTCTAGCCCTGACGTTGGTTTCCAGCCATGCAGGCATTCTTCTTGTCAGTGTTCCACTGAGTGAAGTGTAAAAAGATGACAACCTGGCATTTTTTCCTGCTACTCTGTAATTTGATGGCTAAATTTGGATCAGGGTCTGACTTTGCTTGTTTTGTAATAGTCTTTTATTATTTTGGCACTGTTTTCCACCAGTATATTACGTTGCCGTTTGTATAGTCTGTTAGCTATTGTAGATGCAACTGACTGTTCACTTCATACAGTATCTGAATTATAATCAATCAATAAAATGTAAACTGAATTTCCGTACAGCACATCTGGCTCTGCATAGCCATCCTGAAGTTTCACACTATCTAACGCTCAGTCTGGCACACCACAATCCCTTGTAATTAACATTAGGTGTCACTCTCGGTATTACACGGCTTCTCGTGATGTTCAGATTTGCTTTACTTGACTCTTAAAATTCCTACTTAACACACTGGAGTCTGATTCCCAAGTGATTCCAGAACTTTTCTGCTTCAGCAAGGTTTCCTTTTGACAGAATAAGTAAGAAAATGTAGACAACACAAAATGCTGATAAGGGCTGAAAAAGCCATGCCAAGCTAAGCTGCAACCTAGGATAGCGGTGTGTAGACTTCAGGCCCTGCTTAGAGTATCTGTTACTCCTTTTCAGAAGACAGATTCCAATATGACCACCATTTTACTGTTTGTGTTAGCACAATGTTTGTATTAGTTACTTGTTGCTTAGGTGGTTATATCAGTTTGAGTCAAATGTTGTCTTTGAATGTGTGGCTTGTACTGCAATAAGTAGAAAAGTTAGTCTTCTGCACATGCTCATTACAGTGTTCTTGGGTGGGGGGAAGTAAGCTAAGCAATTTTGAAGACATACCAATGGTTATACAGTATGAAAACTTTTTACCAAGTGATTTCAGTGAGTTCATTTGGGTAGTTTTTCCTCATTTCTCAACTCAGAGGAAGGCAGCCAGATTTTGGAAGATGAGAGTGCTTCCAGTGAAAAGTTACTGGCAGTTTAATAGAATAAATCTGTGGTTGCAACACTCACAAGAGCAAAAATGGTTGCATTTGTTATTCTGATAATAGAAGCAGTATTGTCAAAAATAGTGACAGTGGGAAAGCTCTTGTGAGTGCTATCAATAGGAAATTTGGTCACATTCTAGTGTTTGCAAAACAGCACTTATAGCCATCTAATTGAGTTTCTGAGCGCTGGTCTGTATTGAAAGTCACCATTTTCCCTTCACCTTCCTGAGGTTTTCCTTGAGGCATATATCTGACTTTTGTCATGCTATGGGAAAAAATTTTTGACCAGTGTCGTGGTTTCGGTTCCAGCCCAGCTGGTAACAAAGCACCATGAAGCCGCTCACTCACCCCCCACCCCCCGGCCACGTTGGGATGAGGAGAAAATCCAAAGGCAGGCTCGTGGGTCGAGACAAGGACTGGGAGGGATCGCTCCCCACTTATGGTCACGGGCAAAAGACAGGCTCAACTTGGGGAAGAAACAAAATCCATTGAATTGACTACCAATCAAATCAAAACCAAGGGTATTAGGAAGGGAAACCAAACCTCAGAACACCTTTCCCCCCCACCCCTCCCGCCTTCCCGGCTCAGCTCCATTCCCGGTGCTTTCTACCTCCTCCCCGCGGCGGCGCAGGGGAACAGGGGATGGGGGTTGAGTCAGCTCGCCACACGTCGTCTCTGCTGCTCCTTTCCTCAGGGGGAAGATTCCTCACTCGTCCCCTGCTCCACCGTGGGGTCCCTCCCACGGGAGACAGTCCTTCACCAACTTCTCCAACGTGGGTCCTTTCCGCGGGCTGCAGTTCCTCACAAACTTCCCTGGCGCGGGTCCTTTCCGTGGGCTGCTCTCCAGTCACACACTGCTCCAGCGCGGTTTTTACCATGGAGTCACGGCCATCTTGGGGAGCCTCTGCTGCCCCGCTCCCCTCCTTGGGCTGCAGGGGGACAGCCTGCCGTCTCCCCACAGGCTGCAGGGCCATCAGCCTCCTCAGGCGCCCCTCCTCCCCCTCCTTCTTCGCTGACCTCGGGATCTGCAGAGGGGTTCCTCTCACGTTCCAATTCCCCCCCTCACTACAGGTTCCCCTTCTTCAATCTGTTCTCCCAGAGGTGCTCCCACCGTCACTGATGGGCTCGGCCTGGGCCAGAGGCGGGTCCGACTTGTTGGAGCCGGGGGAGCTTCCAGCAGCTTCTCACAGGAGCCACCTCTGCAGCCCCCTCCCCCGCTACCAAAGAAAACCGTGCCACACAAACCTGTAACAACCGGTTACCCGTTGTTGAGGTAGGAGAGGAGGACATGCCTTGTAATTCAGTTGCGGGAGTGGGATTGAAGCGTTAGGCTTGCTGGCGGGACTGCAGGCAGGCTACAAGGGCTAGGTTTTGCAATAATTCAAAAATAAGGTTCAGAATGTCAAAAGTTCCCATTCTTACTGCCTAGAAAAATCATCCTGAAGAAACAGGTGTCATTCTATGCTTCACAGACATTTAAGTGCCGGTAGATGAGAAAAATATCAGAAAGAAAAGCCTTAAATAATTCATCATACATATGCAATATTTATTTTTTCAATGAGTGGGAGGCACTCCCCTTGCTTGTTTGGGACTCTGTGATGTGACAGATCAGTCAAAAATTGCATCTTCTGTTTTGCTGAAAGTGCGCCACGGAGTACCACGAGGCCAAATGAAAACAGTATTTTACAGCAAGTTGTTGTAATCCTGGCCACTTACTTTGTGTTTGGAATAGCGCGGAGTTCTGGCAGTGTCCGTGGGCCCAGGGCTGCAGCGGTGCCCCGGTCAGCCAGGAGGCTGGCTGCATCCCCGCGGGCAGAGGCTGTGCCGCAGCGTGAGCGTTATCCCGTCCTGTGGCCGGGAGCACTCTGCTGGCCTACTGCTAACAGACCGCTCTTATTCTTCCTGCCCTTCAGTAAATTGAAGCCTTATTACGTGACAGTAATTGCAGACAGCTCTTTCCTTACGTTTTTACATGAACTACAGCTGACATTTTATTTTGTTCCTTGCCTTGAGTGTAGAAAGGACTGGTCCTGGCAAGACCAAGGAAGTGCTCGTGAAGCACTTGCCCTTTGCTACTCCTTGCTCCACTTTAAGAATTAACTTCTCTCAGGGGCCTTCCAAGTTATTACCTTAATTAAGCACTGGTGGATGAAATGTTAAAAGTAATGCTGGGACACAATGAAGGGTCTGCTTATTGTTGTACTTTGCCATATCATCCCCGCCAGCTCATACTGCAATAAGGCAGAGCCTCAGTGGGGAGGTCCCTCTCTTCCCTGTGCTATTTCCAACACAGTGGGTAGTCCATGCCTAGTTATACAGGATTCCTTACATGGGCGCCAAACAAATCCTAAATAGTAATCACAATTATGTATGGAATAATGTCCTATGAGTGACAATAAAAAAGGAAATCCACAATGAGTTGGCATGCTCGTATTACTTTGCTTATTGAAAACGCTCATCAGCAAGTGAATGCTCGTAAAATAACTAAAACATACAAGAAACACAAATACAGTTCACCAGTATTCATAAAGTAGAAATATGCCCATCATGGACTTCTGGATAGCGAACAGATAGGTGTCACTTTTGTATACAAAGTAGATGAGGATGCTGTGAAAAGCATTCACACATTTTTCCATGTTTTGTGACAATTTTCATGTTAGAGCTGGATGTCTTCAGTGGTACAGAAACTGTACTGCATTAAATACTCATATGAACTATTTTAAACACAGTACTTCATTTTGTTTTGTCTGGATTTGAAATCCAAATATGTCACAGCAGAAAGCTCTTGATAAATACAATGTTTCCACAGTAATATAGCTGTGTGGAAGAATACCCTTACATTTTGGTTATGCATTTTGAATGAATGCGTTTAAAGTTGAGCCACCTAAATTCATGGTGGTCCAGTTGTTAGAAAAGTTGAGCACTTCAAGTGACAAATTTCTGTGACACATTTGAATACTCTGGTGTAAGCGTTCAGTAATGTTGAAGCAATGTGTATATAGCACATGTGTTATGTCAAAAAGGCAGCTTTTCATATCAGTAACGGGTATATGCAGCTAGCTCCTCACTGTTGCCGCAAAAGGCAGATCAGTATGGCATACATCAGCATGTAGGTCCTGTATGGAAGTTTTCTGTTAAGTTCATTGTTTTTTCCTGTTGTGACCCTCTGGCTGACAAAACCCCTGCAGTGACACACAGAGGACTGACTGAATGCCTGCTGCCTCGGAAGAGCTTGCTTGGTCGTTCTTCCAGTTGAATACATGGCTAAATTTCCTGAATGATCAAGCTGCTGTGGCTGCCCGATAAGGCGTCTGGAAGCTCTGAGGCCTTGTTTCAAGGCTGCTGGCATGCTGCAGGAATGAGCTCTCTGGGGCTGATTGTTCCTGTATAACTGAACATTACTGCAAACTTAACCCATTTCTCATTCTTGAATCAAATTTCCAGCATAGCTGTGCTGTTCTATTATTGACATGTAGATGATGTAAAGTAATCAAAAAAGCCAGATGACAAGTCAGATGACTTTTGTAATGGACACAGGGTAGCAGACCTGTCTTGTTGCAATTTCAACTTTATCAGCTTTCTGTGTTTCAAGGCATATCAATCCTGTTCTTTGGACACGTGCATTACTTAAGCATTTCCTAAGCAGTTTTCTTTAGACGTGGCATCTCTCAGTTCCATGGGACACTCCAGCATTTACAGAGTACGTTTCCTTCCTGTTGCAACATCCTGGAGCTATTTCTTCAGAGACAGACTGTTTGAATTTCTGCAAATCAAAGAATGTTCAGTACTGCAGAAGAATCACTGAAACTGCCATCACATGGTGCTTCTGGCTGCACACGCCACATTCTGTTCATTTCTTTCACCTTCCAAAACCTATTTGGAACGCACCCTAGGAGTGCTTTAAAAAATGTTAACACGTTGTCAGTCACTATGTTGTCAGAACTGTTCATTTGTCCTTTCTTGATTACTTGGAGCTTAGAAATGATTAAAAAATGGAGCTGTTCCAGGAGCTTGTAAATACTGACAGGTTTTTCACTGCTCCCTGTTCCCAATAGGTTTGGCCAAACTTAAGACTAGCTATCAGATACATAGGTAGTTCATGTACGTAACAGAATTTTCTGCCTGGTTTTGTGTCTATTTCATGCTAGAGCAGATCCCGTGCGCTGTTTGGAGTGCAGTTCTACGTGCTAGATACAGTATTTTTGTGGAGGAAATGAATGGCTACTCTGAGCCCTCAGATGCTGATAGAGGTGCCAAATCTGTCTCAGTACGGCTTCACTGGCTGCATAGTTGCTGGCTGTCTTTCCTTACTGCCTGACTTCTCCACCCCACTTTACCCTTTTCTACCACAGCTGATATAGAGTGAACCCCAGGGGAGCCTGGCTCCAAAGCAGCCACTCGGGAACCCTGCCCCTGTTCCTGGATGCGGCAGAGCCCGCGTGTTCCATGAGGTCACTCTGGCATCTTGTCTGCGTGTACAGAAAGAAGTAATGTATTTTCAGGGCTGAAGCATGCAACGAACTGTATGAATTTAAGATGGTTACCTTTCCTTTGTGTGGGAAGAACAGACAAGACTTGCTTACCTTTGTAAAACAGTTGAGAACAAGGCTGAAAAGTATGAAATGGGCAGAAAGTAATACTTACTAAAGGCATTATCCTGCATGATTATGTGCTGCGAAATCAACATATGTAACAATTGAACTAAAAAGGGATAGTGTTCTTTAGGAAGTTCCAAGGTAACTGTTGAGATAGCAGTGGCCACTGTAGAAGAAAAAATAACTTTCTTTAAACAAGCCTTTTACTATTGGAGGTCATATGTTTTCCCGGAGAATCCATGCAATGCTTTTGTCATAGTCAATAAACACTGTGCAAAAAGCTCTGAAAAAGCTAATAGAATGGATCTGTCTCACATTAAGTATATTCTCCCACTCCAGTGCTCTTATACTTGACATTTGAAGGAGCATTCCAGAGTGGTTGTTCAAGAACAAACGGGGTTTTCAGCAGGGCACCGAGCAGCCCCTGTGGGACGCTCTCTGTAAGGAAGAAATTCATGCATCGTCTATATTTGCTAACCCATAGCTCTCTTCTGTGAGAGTAGGGCTGTGCTCACAAGTTGGGCATATGATAAGGGACAGCGAGTGCTTTATTTGTTGTTTAGGTTAGTGATAGCTACCAAAGGAAAATAACTGGTTCAGATGGCCTTGCTTTGGCCAAGGGGTTGCGTTAGATGACCTCCAGAGATCCCTCCTGACATAAACTATTGTACTTCTGTGTGCAGCAGTGATTACCGTGATCTGGTTCCAGAGGCTGAAAAGCAAGATGACAGCGCAGAGATGACAGTCCAACCTCTTTCCTCTGCTGAATGCAGATGCACAGCTAGGGCAGGAGAGCTCCATACTGCACAATCCAAATGTTCTGTCACTGTTAAAACAATTTTCTATGCCAAAATAATTTGAAAGTACATATTCAAGCCTTAAAAATAGTAGTTCTATTACCCTGTTTGTCTTTTTCCCCACAAAGTGGAAACTTGAAAATGTGTGGTGTTTATTTAGAGAAACTTGAAGGATTTATTTTCTTTTTCTGAATTTTAAAACTCAACAGTCAATTTTCTCAACCAAAACAGCAGAAGATACCGAAATTAATGTGAAAGGACAGTCCAAACCATCTTTCCCTTCTTCCAAGGCCCACTTTCATGTAATGACTCTTGTGCTATAAACACTCTGTATGTTCCAGCTTCAGTTGTCAGAGCTCCTTGCTGTCTGTGCTCTGGAGACACTGGAACAGATGGTAATGGAGCTGTGCCACGTACAAGGTTTGCACATGCAAGTTTCTAAACAGAGACAAATCGGTGAAAATGGGAGTACATGTTAACTGTGACTGCTTGATGGAACTGAGTAAGAACTTCTCTCAGGTGTTTGCAGAAAACACTGCTTTTGCTCTCAGTCTGAGAGTTCAGAAAATTGGCAGGACACCTGTGAAACTCCACAATAATCAGGAGTTCAGTACAAGACGAAATTACGTCTTGATCTTAAACTCATTCATTGTTGCGAGTCAGTACAGTAGGAACAACTTCTTTGAAATAAAATCGCTCTGTGTTTGTTTTCACCCTTGGAGAACAGTTTTGTTGAAAGTGAAAAGCAAGAGTTAAAATTTTTTTATGTTTCATCTTCTTGTATGACAGATTAGGGTTCTTAAGAATCTTCGGTGACGGATCTCAAGAAAGGCATTTTGAAAATGCGTGTACGCTTTATTGTCTATGTTACATCATTATAGAATAAAGAAAATCAAACAGGGAGAATCAAACAGGTTTGTGAGATGTGGCTTTCTTCTGCACAAGCTTTGCTGACCCATCTCTGTGATACCTGTTTTATCCATGTATCTGTTAATCCCATCTATTTGGCTGGTGCAGAACTGCAGTGTCTCACATTAGGAATTTTAGCACAAGTGGTTAGCATTCAGCTGAAAAACGCAGACGTACTATGAGAGACTCTGGTTAGCATTTGAGCAGTGGTATCCATACCATTTTCACTCTTTACGAACCAGGCATTTTTCTTCCAGTGATTAGTAGTTAGTACTGTAGTTAACAAAGGCAGATATTCTTCTAGTATAATGCCAGTCCTCCTATGTATGTAGAGGAATCAAATTAGTAATCGTTTTTTCTCATGCATATTTTAATTGCCATTGTTTTACTGAGGCTGGCTGTCTATCTCCACCTTTTGTAGTTTCAATATTAAGATAATATAGGGGAATTCGTCTCACCTGTCAGGAAGCAACGAGGGCTGGCTGCTCCCTATGGCACAGGGAGCTGGGAGCCAAGGGGAACCCTATGCCAGCAAGGCAGGATCTGTCCCACCATCCCCAGCGAGGGATCAGGGCAGGCTGGGAGCAGCCCAGAGTCCAGATCTGTCTGTGGGCAGGCTTGTGGGGGCAGAGCAGGGCTGTGAGAAGTCAGCCCACATGTTGGGGTCAGGGTCAGGCCTGATGTAGCACAGCGCCAGGATTGCTGGGCAGGGCCGTGGTGATGGGGCAGGGTGGAGGCTAGGCTGGGATGGCAGCCCGTGGGCTGGGCCCAGGCTGAGACCTGGTGAAGGTAAGCAGAGTCAGATGCAGCCCTGGGGTCACCAGGCAGGGCCACGGTGATGGGGCAGGGCTGGGGACAAGGAAGGCAGCCAGGCCCCTGGGCAGGGTCTGGCTGTGGAGCATCTACAGTGCAGCTGGAGCTCGGCGGGACAAACAGTAGGGCCTCAGCTGGAGGCAGCTGCCAGGGGCAGGGGGTCAGCCCTGGCCACGAGCTCCTGCAGCGCTGTCCCCATGTCCCGAGAGGGAAGGGAGCAGCCCCCGGCTGCACTGTCTCTGAGCTGCCAGAGTTCCAGGAGCCCAGCCCCCAGCAGTGGGGAGGGCACGTGCAGGGCCCTCCATCATCACCCACCTCATGTTAGGTGTGCGATCATGGTCTGCTCACGTCCAAGTGAGAGTCTTTGCTCCTTCTTGCAGTTACTGGGGTAAACCCCAGCATCTTCAGAGGGCAGTTCATCCCCAGTGTCTTCAGCCCTGACGCAAAATGGTGGTTTGACTAGCTAGCAGTGCTCGTCTCTCCCCATGTTCCAGAAGGCCCAGTTTAAGAGGAAAGGTTTATCACTTTTAAACACCTACAGTTTATGAATGTGGTAACATATGATTGAACTTACGTTTTCTGACACCAGGCCTTCTCTGTTAATGCTAATGTGCTTATATTTAATTGGGAAGGGAATTAGGTAGAAGGAAATAAAATTTTATGAAGATGTATTTTTGCTTTAGATCATTTTCTCTTTCCATTACAAATTAAAATCAATATGTGATTGTGATACTGGTTGTTATTACAGTCAGAGTGAAACCTGCATTTTGAATGAAGGAGTTGTTTGTCTTTCCTGTAGTGTTTGGTTCATAGGAGCACAAATACAGCACAGTGTTGAAATTTACTCATCCATTGAAATGGGAAATTTTAAGCAAATTGCTGGCTCCGGTTCTGGACAACCCTGGTTACATATTCTGAAACTTCAGAGGGGAAACGGCAACTGAATAACTGAATATATAACTGAATAACTGATTAATAGGGAATTAATCTGATCAAAGGGTTTTTATCAAAAGTTTCTGGAGGCCCTAAGAGAAGGCATCTGCGCTTGCACGTTCTCAGGACGGGGAGGTGAGGGCAGCCATGGGGAGGCCGTGCAAGAAGGCAGTGCTGGTGACATGGCCGGTTGTCCCAGGCAGCCAGACAGTTTGGATGTGGGCTGCAGCGTATTCACACCCAGCTTTGCCGTTTGCATGGATGATGGCTAGGGCTCACACCTAAGGACTGCGCCTGGGCGTCACAGGTAAATGATTGTGTTGTATCTCGGCAACTGGAGGTAAAGGTGGTGGTGGTGGTACTGGAGCTCACTTTTATGAATAGAAAAAAAATCAAAGTCGTAACTGATTAAACCAAAGCTAAAAGCAAAGAGCCAAATTACAGCATCGCTATTTAAGCAAGACTGACTGACTGGAATATTAAATGATAACACTGTATAGGTTGTTTTGCATGCGTATGATGTTTAGAAACTGTATATTAAACATCTCCAGCATCCGGCAAGCAGTTTTATTTTAAAATCTTTTTTGTGTTTTAAAAGACTGAAATGGAATGTTCAAAACTTACCCAAAAACATCTGTAGGCTGCAAAAGAAGAAAATAGCTTAGTTCCTTGTCCACATGAGCACAACTTTTCAAATTAGACGTTGTAAATGAAAGGTTGGGCCCTGACAGGCCACCGTCAGCACTGTGAACGTCAGGCTTTGGCCACAATGGCAATGCTTTACAGTTACTTGAAGGCTCTTTTTTGAAGCCACTTGAACAGTACATTTTAGACTGTTCAGTCTCAAATTTCACAAAGTTTCACAAGATAAACGTAGGAAAAAGTTAACCCTTCCTTAAAAAGCAGCTAATGAAGGAAAGCAAAAACTACGGCTGTCCTAACTGCTTATTATGCAGCTCAAGCACAAGTTTCTTCTACTTTTGGTGTTTGGTCATAATAGATGACATTCTTTTTCTGATAAACAGAGGCTAGCCTGGAGTGTAAAATTCGCATACAATTATGCATCTGAAAGGGATGGTGGCAGGACCCTCATCAAACAAATAAAAGCAACTGCATTCTCGGAGAGAATGCTCATGTAAGTTTTGATTAGGAGGAGATAAAGATGCTTATTCAAGGAGCTTAAATATTAGAAATACCAGGGGCTTTTTCTGGCTTGCTGTATATTATAACAACAGTCTAAACTATAAATTAGTATCCTATTTTAGAAGCTGATGCTTGTTTTCTGTGGTAATAGCTCCATTCATGAGCAGCACTGTGGATGTCAGAATATTCCCCTTGGGAACTGCATGTTCTTACTACAGCTATTTTGTTTAAGCAATAACTTACAGGCATATTGGAAATACGAGGTAGCAACCATGTATTGCATGCTGAGTATATGCAGAGGACATGCACCAAAATGTTTATTCAGAGCACTGCAGGGCCCTTTTCCTGCTGAGGTTTACATTGTGCCTTGAAGCAGTGTTATATTCAGAGTTGAATTTTTACCGAAAACAAAGTCTTGTGAAAGAGTTTATTGCTATAAACTTATATGGCAATGCTGTAGAATTTCCACAGTAAGGAGCTTTAAAAAATACAGGATTGGGTGTTTGCTGCAAAGGAAATAATGTCTTTAATTAATTAATCAACTGTCTTGGCTGCATTACTTTTTAATGGCTGTAGGTTTGCATATTCAGTGAATAAATGGGTTGTCCAGATGGTGCTTAAATGATGCTTTGAAACTGATTTTCATGAGAATATCTAAAGTAGTCACCAAAGGAGACGCTATTCTAAAATTAAGTCATATAATACGTTTGCTGCAAGGCAGCTACATGTCCTCATAGCCTCATAGCTTGAGTTAATTCAGTATCTAAAAGTGAACAAGGAGGAAGGAAGAATAATTTCACAGTGTAACTCCAATGCTGGTTACTCTGGTCTTGTTTTCAAAAATGGTGTTTATTTCTAATGAACTCCCCACCTGACAAAGAGTAGGTCATTATCCCTTCTTGAAGTGCTTGGTGCTGTAAGCACACTGACTGTTATAAGCAATCAAAATGACAGATAATTTACATACATGTTAATTTGGATACCTTTGGGGAACGTTTTGACATTTTCTTAATGTGCAGATAAAGTATTCTTTCTTTATGTCACTTTTAAAGATAAACAAAAGTAGTTTTCATTGAATGCATGCTGTATCTTTCATTCTTTAAAAAGACCTTAAACCTGAGACCTAATAACCTAGATCTGAGTACAACTGATGCCCGTAGCCTTGTTCATAGCATGATTATGCTGTGAGTAACCCAACTGTGACTAATGGCAGAAAGTCCCCAGGGAGTAAATTCTCATCCAGCGTGAAGGGATTATAGTCTAACCCTTAGTGATGAAATGATATTGTCAGAGTTCTCAACCTTTAAAACAATATGGTGCCTAGCAGCAAATCTGTTTAATACAGGTAATGTTTTTGCATTTTTGTTTTGTCACTGTGCATACTTTTAATAGAAACATCAGCATTCTCAATTGGCCCATGTTTAGTAAGATTTTATTGAATTGTCCAGTGTTAAATAAAATTCGTGAATATAAGAGTTATGTATAATTTATACATACAAAGCAAGAAATTCAGGAAACAAATCACTAAGTGGTTGCATTTTTTATGTCTGACAAATTTAGATGAAAAGGACTACTTTCAGGTTAATGCTTTTTTCTACTGCTGAGTCTCTTAATATTCTTAGAAAGTAAGTAAGACTGAGCAACATATCAGAAGTTTAGTCTGTTCTCTGCCAGTGTAAAAGTCTACCTCATCAGTGCTTTGTTTCCCTTTTCCTCTTTAGCTGATAGCTGCCTCCTGTGTGCTTTGTCTATTAACTTAATACAAGCAATGTTTACTGAAATGTCATGCCTAATGTAAGTGATAATGCTGTATGCATGAGAAATGAAGAGTACAAAGGAGCTTTCTTTAACCTATTTCAGCTGCACAGAACAGTTCAAGATGCAACCTAGATTTTATGGGTCTGAACTAAGATTAAAGGGCATTTTTTTCATGTAGATAAATGCGCTTATCCATTTTTATTCTGTTCACAGCAGAGTTATCACGGACTGGGACATACTTAATTATATCTGAACGCAGTTTAGAACATCACAATATTCAGTTTGGGAACAAGCTTTTAGATACCAAAATGACAAAGAGTATTTTTCATGGGAAGGGAGGAATCTGAAGACTGTGCTTAAAAATACCGTGCACATCCTTACTGTTAAATTCACTTGTTTAAAGCAACAGGATAAAATCCTGGTTGTGATAAGCTCAATAGGAGTCTTTTGCAAAAAAAAATCCAACAATTCAATACCAAGAATTTCACCATAGTCTATTTTTCAAAGGCTTACCTTGGACGTGTCTGATCAGCTATTGCTCTTAACAGCCATCACACTATCTATCCCAGCCTTGTCTGACAAGAGAATAGGTCCTAAAAGGCTGGAATAATCCTAGAATGTTTGCCTGTCCAGACAAAATGGCTGAGAATTTCACTGTTTTCTGTTCCAGTTATTAGTAGTTACTACTGGTTTTATTACTGAAGAGTATGACTTTCCTTTGGAGTGGGAGCATAGGCTTAAGACTCTGAGGCTTAATTCGTAAACTTAAGCAGAGATTTAAGTAACTCATCTAGCAGACACTGGATGGAGCCCTACTCTCTGAGGATACCCATTGCAGCTATATCTGATGTGGAAGCATGGATCAGAGATGAAAAGCCGCCCTAATGAATCCTTCAGGCATTTTCTCAAGATATGTTGCATCTAAAAATAGCATGTTGAACAGCAGATGTGTCTTCACGTCCAAGGCAGATACTTTATGCCCACCACAGGAAGGACGGGGCCTTCCTATGGGGCCCGTCTTGTAGAGACGCAGAGTCTGTGACTGGGGGAAACGCCTGAAACGACAGGGAACGATAAAAATAAGTTAATTCCAAACCCCAGTCAATCTGGGTTTGATTGCTGGGTTCCTGCACTGGAGCAGGGAGTTCCTCTGAAGCTGAATGCATAGCAAAGAGGACTGTGAGCCAGCAGCTGAAGCCCCTAGGCACAATGACAACATGTTTTGGAAAGTTCTGGATGGAGTCTTTTGTTTCTTTATTATTCTGTGGTTAGGCGTATGCCTATGCTGGAAACGCAGTTTTGCTTCATCAACCACGCTTGTCTATTTATAGATTTATTTTTTTTAATCAAAATTATAGAGTAGCTTTGCCAGTACTTACTACACAGAAATAAAGTCAGGACAAAGCCCTTTAAAACTACAAACATTTTCAGGCCTCTCATTAGTATATCGAGGGTTTAATTCTTAGAAAGAAAAAAGTAGCGTTGGAAGCATAAAGGTAATGTTTCCTGTTTTTTTAAAATGTAAGTAAAGGCATTTTTGAGTATTCCAAATTTCCGTTGCCTCTTCTTCCACTTCCCTTGGACAGGCAGTGGCAGCATTTGTCTTTGGTAAGAATGGTTTGTAGGTCAGTCAGCACACCAGGGCTTTAGCTAGCAGTCTCCTTCCTTAGCTAAAGGAGATTAAACTGCTTCGACTGGCTGGTTCATTTTCACTGGCTTGAGAATTGGTAGATTGTTTTTATTAGTCCCTGATAATTTTAAACATAGTCTAATGTGGTTAGTGCTTGTTTTGCTAATAGATTGGCTGAATGGCTTACTGCTTGTTGTGTCCTCATTTTTAATTTGTTCAGAGGCTTAATGTGTAACCTCTTGGTTATATTAATCTCTGCTTCTATTATAGCTGAAACACTGCCAACGAGTTTTTACTGAACAGTGTCCTCTTATTACCTGGAGATGCATTCAGATTTTCTTTCAGATTATGTTGCAGATTCAAGAGATTGCACATATATAACGGAATATCATGGGCTGGGTCCCATTCTACATCTAGAGAGGAATGTCTGTGAGTTATTTTCCAAAGTATTTGAGGAAGGCGGGTCTCAGCTTCGCTAGTAGCATTCTCTCTTTAAGCATATAACTTCCTGGAGAGTCTGGAAGAAGCAGTTACAGACAGGAATGTGTCCACATCTGGGCCAAGGAGGTAGGGAGCAAGTGTAGATCTGCAGAAGAGCACCTGCTCTGCCAACCATCCCTCGTCATTCTTGGTCTCATCAGAACCCAGCTGATGAAGAGGGAATGCAGCCACTCCAGCACCCCCAACTGCTGTAATTTCAGTGTTGAAGCCAGGTGCATGAGAGAGCCTCTCCTTTACTGAGGGGTTCTCTGATGATTATCTATTCAAAGCCCCGTAAAGATGATTTTAATAGAGAGATGCTGCAGAGGTAAAGGGGGAGCTACAGGGAATCAGTAGAGAGCACAGCAGTAAGGAGGCAAGACCTCAGTGCAGATGGTCCATACCTTCACTGGATTACAATTCACATCCAGTTTGCCTCCACAAAGGCATCTTTGCCTCTTGCCTGCTTAGCTTTGGACCCCGACCTCATGCTTTGCACATCTCACTGACGTAATAGTGTAGTAAAAAATGTAGTAACGTGCATATGTACAACACAGTCTGCCAGTTCCAGAGCTTTGTGTTATTCTTGTGTTTCTTGTGTATGCATGAGGTTGTGTTCTTTCTATCTTATTGACTGAAAAAATGGCTGTCAAATATTTGCTTAAACTTCAAAGCCAGGAAAATTGAAAAAGTGTATCTTTGATATGCAGTAGACCCAGACTCTTTAAGTCAAACTGTTAAAATTCACAGGGAGTTTTAAAAGCTTTTGATTGAAAGATCACCTGATCTGGATATAGATCCATTTCTGTGGTAGATACAGTTCTGCTGTCTTTTAAACTAATTACTTCAGTTTTACCCGGGCAACTTGCTTTTCTTGGAGTCTAAAGTAGCCCACTCGGATGGGTATTACGCGCCCATCACTGGCACTGACTGAAAAGTGTCTCTTAGAATTGCTTGTACTTAGATCTATCTCATTTAACTTTGGTTTAGCTGGATAGCCCAAAACTATCAGGTTGACTACCTGCTGAAATGACAGCTGACAGCCTCAGACTCCTACAGGCTTTAAACCGTGTCTTATTTCTGTTCAGGTTGGATTTATTGCAGTCAGAGTGCCAAGATGTAATTTACAGGAATGAGATCCTGGCTGCATTGAAATGTATGGAAATTTTACTTTCAATGTCTTTTCTATTTGATGGCAAAAGTCTCATGGTCTTAAAAGGGGTAAGAATTTATTTCTTACTCTCTAGATAAGCTTTTCAAGTTAACCTGAAGTCTAGAGAGGTCTTTAGTATTTCTTCTCTAATCATTTCAAAGTTACCAAAATTTTTTTTGGTTAGATTTTTATGTCTAATATTAGTGAAAAGTTTAGGAGATGTACCTTCAGTTTGTAAGAGTAAATTAAACTAGGATGCTGGTGAGTCTGCTCACTGCAACCACTATTCATGTTAAATCTTGTCCACCTAGTGAATCATGTGTGATATTCCTGTGACTTAGAAAACTGGAACACATGTTTATGTAGGCATGATCTTTTCTGAATTGAATGAAGACAGTGGGAAACAGTAGCTTGGTAAGTTGTAATGAGATTGGAAATGGGAACGGGTGTTCTGATCTGAATTTTTTGATGTACTTGTTCCACTGGAGATTCAGCAAACATGGCTGGTTGCTCAGTTTTCTAATGGAAATCAGGCAAGTTTGCTGCCACTTCACCAACGCTGCCTGCCCTGTACCCCTTCTCCCCAGAGCACAGTCTGGGAACTGGTGTCAGAGCTGGGAACTCGGGCCTGAACTGCAGCCTTCAGGACTATTTGTCATAGCGAGGAATATCCCTGAAATTGTATCTCTGTTCATACCGAGCACCGGAAGCATTCCCTCACATACGGGATTTAAAATAAAGCTCACGTAATTTGTTCTCTCCAAGTACTGCAAAGTGTTCTGTGATGGTGGCACATAAAGGAAAGAGGCACAGAAGTACACAAAAGCTGTTACAAATTTCTGATCACTGAAACCATGGCTTGTCTCTTCACAGTATCTCCCTCCTCATTTTCTGTGCCTTGCAGAATTTATTTTTGTCTTCTTTGTGGTAAGTACAGATTGTTAGCAGTGTCCCTATAAAGCCCAAATATGAAAGCAATTTGGAAAACACTTATTACTTAGTTAAAAAAAATTCCAAGTATTTTAAAAAGTTGTTTATTTAGGATGTAAGTAAAACAAATGGAAGAAGTGGAAAGAAACAGACATGTTTAGAGCCTTGTTCACATCAAATAATATGCAGAGCTACAGAAATTAATTGTTGTATGTGTGAGGCCAGTAATAACCATAAAAAATAACAAGTAAACAGGCCATCTTGTTGCCTCACTGAAAAGGCTTAACACTGACCAACAAATGCTCTAATAGAAGCTGTGTCAGAGTAACTGTTTGTGAATTAGTTCTTCATTCTCAAGGGCAATGTTATTTCCATTAGAGCCATATTGAATAACAATTTAAAAGCTGTCCAAGGTTTCTTACTCTTTCTATGGCTTTGCACATGATTATCAACAAAGTTTGGAGTTTGGGATTTATTTATTGACCTAGGCTATTTCAAAGAGTATTGGACAAGACAGTATTTTAACTTGTCTTTCAACATGTCTTCCTCTCATGAGACAAACTTGTTTTTAACTTTCACATGAGTATATACTGTAATGGTATTGCACAGTGGGCTTGTAAACTTCAGTTAAACATAAATGCTGCGTGAGCTATTGAGAAAAATCTTAGGTGTTACCCAGTTCACTACAGTAATATGGTATACAGTAATATTGTATGTCACGTACTAATACTAGGCATGAAAAATACATAAATAGCCTACCTATTCACCCCACAAAAAGCAGTGAAAGGACCCATCAGTAAGCAGTGCAGAAGAGAGGGATGCTGCCCTGAGCGGTGTCCTGTTGGAGGCCTTGTCCTGCCCTGGGCTAAGCCTGCCTCGGGACCTGTGCTTCCTGCGGTCGGGGGCTTGCGTATGCATATGCATCCCAAAAGGGATGAGCAGAGGCTTGGTCACATGCTGTGCCCTCGATCCGTATTTGAATACCATGGAGTTTAGCTCTTCGTCCATAAGGGTTAGTGTTTGCTACGTCATCTTAAAAGCAGCTCAGAAATGTCATTCCTCAAATTCCCAGTCTGTACATGGGACCTGCTGCGAGGCAGCTCAGCTGTTCATCTCCCACCTCAGTGACACAGTCTGATATCTCTGGCAGTCTCTTCAAACTAATTTCTTTATTAGTCTAAGCACCTTCAAGTAATTAGATATAAAAGCTATTACCAGCAGTTCCATATGCAGTGATGCAGCCTGAGTTCAGAAAACATACGGACATCACAAACTGTAATGAGCAGGCATTGTCTTCAGAGGAGAAAGAAAAGATGTTTCTTTTATTCTGTAATCATGAAGTGAATGTTAATCAGAATAGTTACCATTTCAGCTAGTCTCCATCAGGATTCAGAAAAACAAAAAATAGTAGCATTTCAGTCCATTCTCTGCTGGACACCAGCACCACTAATCCAGGCCAATAAGTCACCTGGGAGCTTGCTCGTCTGGGTGGGAGATCCAGGAAAATACAAAGTATTAGTTGTCAGATTTCCTTTCATTCCTTTAAGTGTGTTTCCTGTAGATCGGTGTAGCTACAGTCTTTGTTGGGACGTTGCTCTCTTTAATAAGCTCTTCACAGTGATCTTTTGTAATAGTACAAGGCTAAAAAGCAAAGGTAGTGTGCTGCCAAACTACCTGACGTACAGGTATGCAGTTGCGCCCTGAAATAAGTGACCTGCCTGCAGGGTGTCTTTTCTTTTGTTATTATTTTTAATTGATAAATCACTACAACAAAATCTTACCTACCCATGGGACAGCAATGTAGGAGAGTGCTAATTTAGTCAACTGCAGTGTAACTGGGTGGAAGTCTTCTTTAACCTGGAAGCAGGAAGGATGTAAATCTGCCCTCTGATAGCCCCCAAACTCAGTTAAGCTCTTTGATCAGCACCTGGCTGAAGTCCTAGCTTGTTCTCTCTTTCTGTTGTTCTACTTCTTTCTTCTAGTTATAAACAACAGGCTCTCCAAGCTTCCTCCTCTGGGAAGCACAGGAGCCATTGCTTCTTTTTTTGCACTCTGCTGTTCTGTTTTTTTAAAATGAGAAAAAGTAAGGTTTCTTGGGAAAGATATAATGAGGTTTCTCATTTACTGACACTCAGTGCATTTGTCTGTACATTACAATTCTGTCAAGACCTGTCCAACCACTATTTAACTTGTTCTGTGAGACTTTTATCCTTAAGCTCTGTCCATCTCAGTATTGAATTGAGATCACCTTGGAGGAGTTAACACGGTCCCAGGTTTGATGCTTTCTGCATACTTAGTGCTGCCGCAGACCAATAATTAGAGTGGTAATTCTGCTCTTGCTTAAAGTGGAGCACTATTATTTTGTCTTTCATGGCAAAAATAAGCCTTAACTAGTGTGAACCCTATGAACTTCATAGAATTGTGCCATGATTGACATTTCTGCCACCTAGTATAAGTGTGTGGAAACTCCAAACTCCCCAGGTTAAGCCTGAATAAACTTGAGAGTAAGTCACTGAATCATTCCAGCCCCTGACATGGGCCGAGCGATCCATGAGCACTGCCTCGCAGCTGCAGACACAGAAGGACACTGACAAGGACCACATAGAAGCTTTCCTCGGTGGCTTATATGGTTAATTTTGGTTTTTGCAATAAATCAGCACAAACTTACTAAACTTTAAAGAGTACGTTGCTTATCAGTGATGATGAGCATTGTGTAAGTATAGCAACAATATTGTATTTATTATCTAAACTTCCAGGATTACAGGAAAAGCCTTGTTTTTTCTCAAAGCCGTAGAATCTTTGTATCTTTCTAATGGCTTTAATTGCTATTTTTGGGGGTTTTGTTTCTTGTGGAAAACCTACATTTCTTTAATTATAGTATCTGCAAAGCAGATGCCAAGCCTCCTGTGTCTGAATTCTGTCTGTGTTGTATGTCTGTAGTGAATCATAGAATCATTTAGGTTGGAAAAGACCTTTAAGATCATCAAGTCTAACCGTAAACCAAACACTGCCAAGTCCGCCACTAAACCATGTCCCTAAGTGTGCTTCGCTTAGATTAACACACATATACAGCTGGTTGAATTTTGTCTCATTGCATTGGATGTATCTGAAGCCGAATTACAGAAGTATATGCACCGTCATATTGCACTATCTCCACTTCAAATGCATGCCTATACCGTATGCACTGTGCATACCAGTGCGTAACTGAAAAGGACAATGTCAGCAGATCATGGGGCTCCCCAGCCATCCTTTCCAGTAGCTATGACTAGTGGTGGCTGGCACCAAACGTGTAAGAGGCAGAAACACTCAGGAAGCAGTTTGAAGACAGTGTGCCTTCTCATCTCATCTCATTTGTGAAGCAGTGGTTGTAAATTTTTGGACTAATGGTGCAACACTTATGGTGAACCAACAGCACAGCCACATGGACCTGAGAAATTCATACAACTTTTTGTTTAATAGTGGTACTTAAACCAGCTGCAGAGCAGTTACCATAGCTCCATTGACCAAGAGGAGCCAACTGTCTACACATTTATTAAACCGTTTAATGGTGGGTTGCTATTTCCTAGAATTTAGTTATTGTTAAGAAGGATAACAAGATATCACTAGTTAAAGAAACATTTTCTTTGTAAGAAGCATCTTTCAGGTGTGTCCATTCTTGGCTTCAGTGATTTCCTTTGACAGTGAGTTCTGAATTACAGGCTGGTGTAAAATTGTTTCCTTTATGAAATTCTGATTGTCCACATTGTTATTTTCTGAAGAACTAACTGCCTCTGTGATTTCAAGTCTGCTTCACCTCACAGCATTTTTTTTTTTAAAACCAACTCTTCCTATTCACTGAATTACATATTTTCTTTCATGTCTCTCTCTTCTGTGGTCAGGAATATCAAATTCAGTTAACACTTATTAGTAAGTATTTGTCTGTACACTACTACTGCCAATACTTAATACATAAAGTAGATTAGTTCTAATTTGAGGAATAAATATATTGAATGCATACTGTAACTGTTCTTGGTAAAATAAATGTTACTGTTGTTAAAGTAAACTTATATTACCACGTACTGAAGGAACTCTCTTGAGTACTTACTGTATTTGATGAATTACCACTCTGATGCTTTGCATTTAGAGAGGTGATTTGCCACATTCAAGGAACACTAAAGGTAATAGAAGTGTATTTTTCAAACTGTAGATCAAGGACAGAAGCTTGTGATGTACTGTCCCACCTGTTGAGGAGTAGCCAAGCATAATATTTAAAACACCTTTTTCTTCTGGGGACCATCCAATGACTACATCAGTTACTACATGAGTAAGATTAAGCAACATTTTTCAAGATTAGCAGAAGAATAAAGAGCTAGATAAAAACATCAGTGAATTTAAAGTAAATGCAAGGTGAGCCAACAAAAATGGAGAATGAGCAAAGATCTAAGTATTCCATCTGGACATTCACAATCCAGAAGGGATTGGAGCTCTGTCAGAAGAGGGTTAGTGTAAAACAGCTTGACTCTTAGAAATCAAATCAAGTTCAGCACAGTGCAATTGTTGTTGATCAAATACACATTTTCCAGTAAAACCATCTGCAATGTGATTTGTGTCTTGCCTGACCAGAATATATTCATGAGAATGCACTAGTGTGTTGCAGTAAATGAGTTTCTGTGCTATTGTTGACAATGTAAGTGAGTCTTTTCATAACATTGAAAAATAATCATAGTGCTGCCCATCTAGAAAGTGGGAATATTCAGAGAAAGTTGAACTGTCTTTGAGATCTCTCTTTAAAAGGGGTGGAGGCAATGCGACACTTCGAATTACCAAATGCTTGCTAGCCATAGAATGGCAGTTGTCCAGCTCATGGGAGGAGAGGAAAACACAGCATTCACAGATACCACCTGGTTGGCCTTTTTAGATAATATCTTGCAAACCTGTACAGAGTGGCCATTCCAGTGCTGCCTTCGACATTTGCAGATTGAAGTAAACGTCTGAGGACATCTTTGCAGTTCTGAATTGAACAGCTGCACTGTTATTAGAAGATTCATAAAACCTACAAAAGACCTCATGAATTTCTAAAGACTCTGAAATGAAGAGTGTGCGGAATAACATCTGCTCATGTTTCCTAAGGTCTATTGTTGCATCTGCCCTGACAAAGAATCCCAAAGAATGCACATTGTTAATATGTTTTCTAAACACTTCATGAGACATCATTTCTAACAGCTCATTTGAATATCCAGGAATATCCTTTCACATGAATTCCCTCTGCAATCAAATGGGAATTAAGAGGAAAATCTGTTCTTGTTTTAATATTTGAAAAAGAAATCTGCTGAAAATCAAACACAGTTGCCGGAGGCATTGATGAAAATGGTTAGGACCCAAATGACTAGTCCCTTCCTGTGATTTTCCTTTGCTGTTACATGAAGCTTTTCAACGTTTGCTCCTACTAGTGATTGGGGGGAGGGGACATATGCTGAATTTTCAATGCCTGTAAAAATCTTACAGGGCTTCAACAGCACCGAAGTATTTTAATTATGTTAACAGGAGTGTTAGTGAAGAGGTTACAGGGAAATGTATCACCTCTGTATTTTCCTTTTCAAAATACTCCAAACAATAGCAGAGACAATAATGGTAATAATGAAAGTAAAGTTAGCTCCTCGTTATTAATTTAGCTGCTGAACCAAGTTTTAGTTCTTCATCCTCCTCTGAGTGTTATCAAGCTCAGGGGGTTATTTTGTAAGATGGAAGATTTTCTCTGGAGAAGCTTGAAAAATGTAATACTGTAAGACAAGCTTTGTAAAGTCACTGAGCTGTATGGAGATTGTATAGTTAAAATAGAAGTACCACCACTGCCAGAAAAAAACATGCTGCAGCACATCTGTTTAAATAGAGTGCCAAAGAAAAACTTCCCTCTTGAACAACTTGATAGGCTGAAGGATGATCTCGCTATCGGCAGTTCATTCTGTAGGGGAGCGCTCTCACAGCAACTCCACTCTACTCTTTTGTCCAAACCCAGATTTTCTTTTCTTGCTGGGCATTACTGTATTTTACTCTGCCTAGTCGTTCTTACTGAATTGGCTCAGTGCAGCAGTAGCGGCCAGTGCAGTTAGATTCAGGCCATGTGGTTGCTTTTGTTACATTGCGTTTTCTTTCTCCTTTCCATCACCAAGGTTAATGAGTAAACAACGGCCTCCTTTAATGTTATGCCAACATGTTCATGAGTTTTAAATTTTTAAAAGCGGCAATGTTAAGAAAACTTAGAACATTTGAATTTTTCTAACTAGATAATTCTGGCTTCCTTCACTGTTAGCTTGTAAGTATATTGGGTACACTTGCCAAGGTAAGTTGGGAGTTCCCTCTTAATTGACATTTTCTAATTGTTTCATGACCTTTTTTCCTGTCTCTCTCTTTTCTTCATACTCAAGCCAGTGCTTTTTAAAATAAATTCAAACTTTTTGGATGTAATTCATATTGATTACTGTAGGCAACAGTGCTGAAAATGAGTGTATTTATTGGCTGTGCTGCTTCACAGACCCTCCTGCAAGAACCTGGTGTTGTGGGTCAGAGTGGTGGGTGCTTCCTTTGGGATCTGCACCTCCAATCTACTCCAGATAGGTTCAGATGACAAATATGGCACGGTCCCTGCTCCTTTGCATTGTTTGCCCGAAAAGGAAGAGGGCAATGTGTTGTCTTCATGTGAAATCAGGGTTTTGTTCTCCTCAGAACCGTTAGCATTGGGTATTGGGATGTAAGAAATTCAACTTGTGCTTAGGAACTGCAGTTCTAGTCAGTACATACTGTCCTGGTGTTTAGCAATGCTGCTTCTAAACTGAAGCTCTCTGACTTTCTAGTACTGCCAGGGGTTTGTGAAAGAGCCAAGAGTAATTTTGATTCCCAGCTGATGCTGGAGCAGAGGCATACCAAGGACCCCACTGCACTGCAGGGCTGTAGTGCTGCAGTGGGGAGTATCATCATTCCTTACAGTACTCCACTTGGACTAGACTGGAATAGGGTAAAATTTCAAACATGATAATTTCAATATAATCCAGATTAAGAATATTATTTTAATGTTATTTTTTGAATATGCATAAATATTATTTCAATATCGTCTCTGGGTTACGCAACAGGCCTTTTTGTCACTTTGAATAATCGCTAATTGAAAAATCTTTCCCATCTGTTTAAAATAAAAAGCATCTGTTCAACATCTGCCAGGAAAAAAGTCTTTGGTGGAAAAGAATATGTGGATTAGGGAAAACAGTCTCTGTTTAGAGGCCAGAAATCATTGGGTGAACCTGCATAATCTACATTTTCAGATTTTAAAAGAATGCACTTCCAGACAGAGATAGTTACCTAGGGGAGGAGGAAGGGCTGCTGAGCTCCACCTCAGCCTTGACACACAAAATCCTCGTTTTTTAACTCTGCCTGAATTTAGTTTATTATTATAGCAACATTAATGAGAATCACACATTCATCCTAGAATCACACCACTTCAGATATTGACCTATATCTTAAAAAACAGTTATTTGTGATTATATGCTAAGTCAGGTCTGCTAACATCTTTGCTTTGGGCCTTAACTGAAGCCTTTAAAATCATCAGTCCCTTTGCAAGGTGGCCATCTACATCCATAATTATTCTTTTTCTCTGTCCGCTACGAGACGACGTTAGTTCATATTCCTCCAAATTTTTTATAGTATTGTAAATACCATAACCTAACATCCACTCCGTTCTCCTTGGCTTTTTTACCCCTTTTGAAGCAATAGGGAAATTATATAATTTGTTTCCTGATTCTAGATGAAAGCTTTTTACTATTGATATGATCCCAGTCTGTAACAGAGAATCAGAGAGCACATCTCTTAAAATACCAGTGTTTTTTACCATGCACCACATACATGAAACACTTCTTCTGAGAAAAACGACGAGATCTGGGCTGAACTGCAGATCGTAGTGTTTGTAAATAAAGCAGTAAGTGGAATGAAAAAAAAAAAGTATTCTGCTGTTTTTGTTATGTTTCCAGAGTCTTTCGACATAAAGGCAGTATAAATCAAGATTTGGAATATTCTTTGCTAGTCACCTGTATATGCCTGTCAAAGCACCTGCACATACTGTCTGCCAAAGAAGCACTGGAAAGCAGCAAAGCTAAGCTCTCCCACAGTGCTTGTGTTCCCTCTGATCAAACCCAAACCAGAGTGGGAATCTCCCCTTTATTTCCTGATGTCATTGCCCACGCATGACCATATGAAGCTTTTCTGAGCAAATTTGGCTTTCTTAACACATTGATAAGCAGCTGAGAGTAAGTAACTACAAAATCATAATCCTTTGGTTTGGTTTCAGAGCAGTAGCCCTCTGAAATGCTTGAAAATTCAAATTCTGTTGGTTACAAAGCTAAGCTAATGCTGTTCCTAAGTGGATACTCCATAAAGCAGTGGAAGCTCTTACAAGACAGCAGAGCTAGGCAGTATTTAAACACAGGCTTCCAAACATTGCATTTAGGAAATGAAAAGGATTTTGATTAAAATTAAATTTTTGCCTTTTTTTTTTTTTAAATCTAGTAAAGTCAATTTACATTTGATTTAGTCTATATGGAATCTTCTATTCCATCTTCCATTGACTCACAAATATGAAGGACTTGAGGGACTAAATAATTCATCCTATATTCTATAGCACACTATTCCTCTGATAACTTTTCAAAGAAGAATTAGGAAGCTTGCATATTAAACACCTGCAGTCCCTGATAATGATAAGGTCAGCTTCAAGGATAAAGATGGATTTGTACTTGGAAGTTCGTAACTCAGTATGTTCATACAAAATTTCAGTTTGATCTAGAAGGTTCTCTTCAAAATGAATTCAACTGAAAATTCCATTTTTCCAGGTCAAAAATACCCAAAAAGAAAACTTAAACATTTCTAATATTCTTGAGCAATGTCCTGGTAGTAGAAGACATAATGGATTCAAAGAGGAGTCTGGATCACATTCCATTTGAAAAGGGTTTTCCCTTTTGCAAAGCAAATTAAACAGATGTTGCAGAATTATGGTATTTTATATTTTTCTTTTTACTAGCGTCTGTGAATTTGATGCTGTTTTAATCCAAAGAACAATCTATTGCATATTAAATATGTATCTTTAAAATACATTATTATACATTGTTATTATTATAGTAGAATCACTTAGGTTGGAAAAGACCTTTAAGATCACCAAGTCCAACCATCAACCATGTCATGAAGTGCCCTGTCTACATGCTTTTTGACCACCTCCAGGGATGATGACTCCACCACTTCCTTGGGCAGCCTGTGCCAATGCCTGACAACCCTTTCAGTAAAGAAATTTTTCCTAATATCCAATCTAAACCTCCCCTGCCGCAACTTGAGGCCATTTCCTCTTGTTCTATCACCAGCCACCTGACAGAAGAGACCAGCACCCACCTCACTACAGCCTCCTTTCAGGTAGTTGTAGAGAGCGATAAGGTATATAGCTGCTGTTACTGTGGTGTTTAATTTCTTAAATATATTACACTATATTAGGTTAAATTAGTATTACATTACATATATAGATATTTACATGTGTGTATTTAAAATAGATGTGTATTTATGCATGTTAAGCTGTATCAGTGTTGTTGCATGGCTTTGCGCTGCTACAAAGGCAAGCAACTGAAGTTTCTGCCACATGTTCTTTAATGCTGCTGGAAAACTGCATTCAAATAATACCAATTAGACGCTGGCGGGCTGTCCCAAAAGAGCTTTCCTTTCTCTCGTTATTGCTAATTGTACAAGCTTTAGTCAAGAAAAAGTGGAATTCAGCCCTAGGAAGCAATTTTCCAATAATTTCTCAGAAAACCTAGCTTGCTGGAGTTTTAAAGACGACTCATACTAAGCAGGGTGAGGTAAAGGAGTGAGTGGGATGCATAGCGACGATGTACCATAAAATGGGAAGGATTTTTTTGATTACTGCTTTATTTGAAATGCAGATTAACTCTGTTGGTTCTGAGATACCTTACAAATAGCTGGGTACTTCTGTCACTATCTCATGGTCCATGAATCTTCATTTTCTTTGCATAAATGCAAAAAGACTGAGGATTTATGGTAAGAAGGGTGGGAGGACAGTGCATGAATGCCTCGAATGAAACCTGTTCAGAACTGTGCCGTGTTTCCTATTGCTGTTAACAGCAGCCAGTGCCTGGTGTAGCGGCACGCGTGTGTGGTACCGGCAGAGGTGGGTAAAACCCTGTGTGTGGATTGCTCTGCTTGAAGCAAGGGGGGGTGTATTGATACAGGTCACTTTTTGTAGGAGTATTGCCTGATGCTACAGTGGTGCTACCAGTTAACTCAGACAAACTCTAAATGCAGACATACCACAGGAATTCCTTTTAAGATAATACAGTTTTCTTTCTTTGAAGCAAGAGTAATTTGGGGCTGATCTATTTTAAGAGTTGAGTTCTGCAGAAGGTATCTGCATACTTCAATGTTTTATTAGGACATCCTGTAACAGAAAATACTTGAAAGCATGTTCTGCTGCTAGTGAAGAGTACTTTGAGATGGCGTGACTGCTTCGAGATGGCATGCATTAGTTTCACTGCCCTTATCGCTGTGGAGAGGCAGCGACCCTGAAAAGAGACAAGTCAGCTTAAGGCACAAGCTGCAAGATTTCCTGCTTGTTTGCTTCACAGTTTTGAGTCAGTATCCGAGGGTTCCCCAATCCCACAGTTCAGAACTCAGACTCTTCCAGAGTCTGAGGCCAGCTGGCATCCTGGCTGCTGGGATGGCTTGTCATGGAGCCAAGAGTGTGAGCTTACCTGGCAGTCTGGGAGCTGTGGCCTTGCTTCAGTCTGCATGGCTGTCAGCAGTGAAAACACCAGGGTTCTGATGGAGCAGCAAGCCTTCCAGAAGGCAATTTTGTAAGAACCAAAAAAACCCGCTTGCCAAAAATGCAATGTTTGAAATATTTGTTACGAATTTAGCTTGTGGTACATAGGGATTTGACAGGACGTACATAACTTCGACTTGAAATGGTACAGTACTTGATGTGATACTTAAAGAAGTACTAAGGTATGTCCTCTAACGTAAGCAGATTCACAGGGTAAGGTTTGTCAAGAATTGTTTTTGCAAAACCCAGCTACTCCTGTCCAGTGCTCTTGCTGATTACCTCCACAAAACCCCCTCGAATTCAGATTTTGTTCTGTACTTGAGATATGGACAGTTTTTCAAACACCATCAGATACATACTGCTCTAATGCTGGATGCTGAATTCACATGCATTTTATAACATTTTACTTTTTATATGTAAAACTTAAATAAAACAATATTGACCATTTTTAGCAGTAGCATTTAAATACTCATGCAAACATGAAGTTTAGCAGAACTTTGCAGGTGAGTGCAGAACTATAAAGATCCTGGGATGTTTTGCACACATTCTGCAACGCTGGAGCTGAAGAGAGCAGCCAGGAAACAATATTGCTGAGCCCACAGGGACTGCTGCCCCAGCTGGGGAGCGGGTGAAGGCTGCCTCTTGCCTGCCCCTGGCCAGCTCTCCTGGCTCCGCTGGGCCCCCGGCATGTGCCCCACATGGAGAGGGGAGCAGGTGGGGAGTGTCGGCCCAAGGGAATCCTCAGTCACTGCTGCCTCCTTAAGGCATCTTTCTGCTTGCTTTGTTCTGCCTCAGCTGGGGCCAAGAGTCTGACCACGACATCTAAGATCTGGCATAAATTGCCCTTGTAGATGTTAGCCTGACCAATTATTCTGTAGTTCTCTTTAATAAATTCTCATTTTGTGTTAAAATTGGATGTTGTCTCATATCATAATCCTGGATGTTGTTTCCGTGAAAGCAGAAGTTTATCTATAAGAGAATATTTCTTATCAGCTAATGTAAAGGATAACTGCTGTGTTCTCTATAGCTCAGTCCATAATGAGAAGTTCATATAGTCTTGCATCTCTGTTACCTCTCATCTTCTCTTTGATGATGATACTGAGTTTAATGTGTGTAGGACAAGAGTTGTAGTAAAAAGCTGTTTTCCACAGCCATCCTTTCCTCTGCTGCAGTGTGAGAACCATGCGCTGTTTTGTGCCCTCAAAGATTATTAAATCCTGCCTACATTTATGTTTCTCTTCATCGCTCTGCTATATTCACAAATGCTTTCGTTAAAACTGAAATCAAAACACTAAGGTGACACATATGTCTGCACTGTAAGGTGACACATATGTCTGAACCTCTGCCGCTCATTCACATTCTCCTTCTAGCCACTTGGGTAGAAAATATCTTCAGCTCTAAGAAACAGGAGTCTCTTCTGCTGGCCTGACAAAAGTTGCGCCTTTAATCCCTTAATCAATGTCAAAGCCAAATACACAGAAGCATTAGTGGAGTAAAAGCTTTGGCAGCGTGGCATACATTAGAATGCTGCCCTGGGGAATCCAAGACAATGTCTAGCAGGTGACTGTTACACAGCAGGCAAACGCAGGCCGAGTTTGTGAGTTCGCGTGGCGGACAATTGGAACAAGCCATCTACAGCTCCGCGTTGTTACCATTTGCAAGCAGTGGAAACAGTGACATATGAGGTGCAAGAACGTCCTTTGAATGGTGTTTATTGACACAATTTCAGATCTTCATTTGATTGTATATATATTGAACTGCTCAAGTAACACTTAAAAGTAATTATCAAGCAGTTACAGCGACCTAATCTGCCCTTTCAAAATTTGGTTGTATGCTTTGTGTCATCTTATCCTGTCACTCAGTGAAATCATGATTAGGTTTCACTGCAGCATAAATGTTAGTGAAATGTGCTGTCCAAGTCAATCAGTGTTATGAAGAAATTAATCTAATCCAGTTCCTCCTCCTCCTAATGAATTTCTTCATTAGCTGCTAGCTCTTATCTCTAGTCTGTACAGGTCAGGCAGAGAGTGGCTTCAGCAACAGTTTTGTTACCTCTTTCTCTGGGCGCTTTGTCAACGCATCCCCATGTGAAGAAGGAAAGAAGCATACCTTTTTATGGAGAGCTGTGTCCCATGGCCATAGAGCAGAACATGGGCTTTCAAATGCGGGAGATCTGCTTGTGGCATGGTTAGAATACAAATACCACAAAATGAGATGGGGCCTGAGCCTAGCACCATCGATGACGGTAGTGCAGGGTTTACCTCTCACAGTACTATCCCATATTTGACATTACGTTGACAAAATGTTTAACTACATGCAATTAAAGAGCAGCAAAGAGTTTACAGTATAATCTTGTGTGTGTAGATATCACCAGATAATTTTGGTGAGAAATGTGTTTTCTGTACTGGTTCCTTTTAAGATTGCTGTGATTGTTGCCCCAGTCATCTGAATATCAGTGACTCAGGAGTGTTGGAGATGCAGACACAACAGTGTTGTCAAGATGCAAATGCTACAAATTGGTGAATCCCTACCCTTTGTGATTAAGTTAGGCACAGAGTCCATGACATGATACTGGTCTTTTATGTACAGCTTTAGGATAAATTATGATTTATATCACATTTGTTGATCAAATTATTATTTGATAAAATACAATTTAAGATACAATACAAGAAAAAGTAAAGTGCTTAGATGTAGCTCCATTTTTCTGACCGTTCAGTAGCTTTTCATTCTTGCTATTGTAGCTCCTTTAACACTATAGTACCTCTGGTTCTGGTATTAATTATTCAGCTGTTCTCCAACAAAGCAGTCAAGTGCAAAGACAGACTTTAGCTTATGCTTATTTTGGTGATGACTCTGTACATTGCAGTTTAGCATGCAGTAAATAATACCGTAGCATCCTTACCGCAGCTTCCTATATGAGTCAGCAAGCACACAGACAGGAGGATTTTAGTCTTTATTGCTTTTTTTTTTTTTGGCATAGGGTTAGTATCAAGTTTCTTTTCAAGTGCTTTGTTTATGGATGTTTCTTGTTAGAACTTTGGTTTCCGAGATACTATTCTTCCTCACTGAAAGGCAACACAATTTTTCTGACTAAATCTTGCCTTTTCATCAATTATACCCTGAATTTCTCCTGATGATACAGGGGGGAAAAGATGTTTCATTTCCATTTTGATGACAAAATTCCCCTATATGCGATGGTGAATGGTTGTGATCCTGACCTGATCTAAAGTCTGCTGAAATCAATGAGCATCTTCTGTTGGCTTTTGTTGTCTTTGCATCAGGCTGTGAGCACATGATTCTGTCCGCTGAAGTCAGTGGGAATTGTGTCTTTGATTTCACTGAGCACTGATGAAGATATTTCGTGAACAGTGCATTTAATAGTAGTTGGCTGTTTCTCTGTTAAAATGAGCTACTTGCAAAATCTTTGTTTCCTAGGCACATAAAGTTATAGGTGGAGAAATGAAAAGTCAGATAGTCAAATCTTCTGGAAATTCAGTGGGCTTCTCATTCTCCTCTGTTTAGCGTTTCTTTATGACCAACATGACAGCAGTCATTATTCCAGATACTGTTAAGATAAAGCCTCATGTATGATTCAGCAAACTGAAAACACAAAGTTCTGTCCAAATGCACTGTAATAAAAAATCCAGGAGTAGAGCTGCTGGTGGTGCATTTTATCATGTTTAGTTTCAACATCCTCCCAGCAGCCCTCACATCTTAAGTGCTGCATCACACCCCTGTATAGGCCCGTTTTGTTTATTCATTTTAAACCAGTTCTGTCATCTGCACTCACTAATTTTTCAAATAGATTGCTGCACAGCTGTGAAATGACTTTCTATTACTACCCCCTGGGCTGGAGTCTGGCCGCATTACTCTGCAATCTACAAATCCCATTGCTTGTTCCCCTGGGACATTCAATCCCCACTGAAGAATCATTTCAAAGTATTTTATTGGCAGTTTGGGTCTACGGATTAATGTTAATTTGATGATAAATACAGTTTTTTCCTTTCCCTTTCCTGTTCTGAAGGAATCATCCCCTAGCCTTTTTTTTTTTGTGTCTATGGCCGTAGAGCTACAGCACCTTTTCTGCCACAGGGTCACACTATACGTCCATGTCACCACTCCTCTTGCTTGTGTCAAATCTCCACAGTCACCATAACAGATAAAGAGAAACGTCTATGATGGATTTATTGCCCTTCTGTAAATTGGAGTACAATACCCCTCGAAGTTACAAAGATCCAAAGTGCAGCCTGTGTCTCTCTGCTCCACTTTCTCATTGCTGTGCATTTCGCCAAGAAACAAAGTGCTACATCTGCTTTTCAGCTTTGTTTGTGTGATCTCATGATCCTTAGTCCCCTGAGAGAGAGCATGGACCAAGAGCTCAGGTGATCTTTACTAGCAGAGACAGCACATGACAAACACTTCTGCATATCTCATGTTTCTGGGTTTCTGTCAGAAAAAACAGAGCCACACAATCTGAATTTTCTATTGCTTGGCCCTTATTCAGTATGATGAAGACCGACTATATGTTTTCATACAGAGTGCAGTACATATGCTTTACTGTAGTTAGTCACATATTGTAAAGCTATTTTTTTTACATCATCTTTTACTGTTCCTGTTTAATTTTGGGTTGTCAAAGAAGTAGTACTAGATACTGCATAAAGATTGATGTCATGAGCCATTCTGTTGTTAACAGTATTTTATGGCAAATGACTTCAGGGTACATAGTTCTATTCTACCCTTTTCCATAAGGATGAATGACCCTTTTCATATTGGCATGCGTGCCTGTAGCCTCATGATGGAGGATTCAGCAGTTTTGGAGCTCAAACAGTGGGCTGGACAGGCAAGCAAAGAGCATTGTACAAGTGAGAGTGTCGAGGTTGCTTTACAAGCAGTGTGTGAGTGATAGCTGTCCGTCCTTTCAGATGTAGAGTGGTGCAGAGGGCCTTGTGGGATTCACTCCTGGCGTGCTGGATCTGCACAGCCTGAATCACCAGGGAAAGTCTTTGGACTTCAAAAGTCTCCTCCATCAGGCTCCAGTAGCACTAACACTCGCTCAATTAATAATTCTGTGATGTCCCTGTAAACTAAGATGTACTTAAACTAACAAAGGAAAGCTTTAACCCGGCAGCAAGTGGCAGCAAGTCCTCCTTGGTTAGCGCTGTTCTCTGGGGGGTGGGAAGAGAGACGTGCATCGATTGATGGGGAGGCTGAGGGGGCACCACAAAAGGCATGATTGTCCTGCTGACTGTCCTGGAGCACCCAGCACAGGCGATGGGCAAGTGCTGGGCTGCCGTCAGGAGAGCACTGTACTCACGCTGAACTGCTCCCCATGCCATGGCAGCAAGAGGGTGACTCTTGGACACCTCCCCTTGTCAGCTGTGCCTTTGCCATTTTTGTCACGTCAAAACTAGCAGTGTCCTCGGTTGCTGGCTCTTGCCATTACTGCCAGCCATACCAGCCTCAGCTGTTTGCCCACTGATCTCTGAGGAACTTAGTTTACCCCTTTCTTTCCACCTCTCTCTAGCTGGAGTATAGCCAGCCCCAACCGTTTCTTCTTATCGTTAGTGCTTGGCAGCGGGTGAAGCACTGGGAACATCACCCTAGTTACTCTCCTTGCTTCTCAAGCCCCTGAGCCCTTCAGGGATACATCTGCATTTCTCCTAATGATGTCATTTGTTCTACTGTGCGACTACAGTGAGGGGAATTCCCCAGCGTTCCTCAGGACGTCCGGTACTGTCTTCAACCGGACAGCCTGGAAGATGCCTCATCCTGCTTCCCTTATGCGGATACTAGATTCCTTGGGGCACATCATTTATTACCCTAGAGTCATCAGTCAGACTTAATAAAACAATAGCTTTGATGGGGCATTTAAAAATACATGGCTGTTTCTAATGAGATCTGATGCCCTGCAGTTATAAAAGGAGCTGTAGGGATACATGGGTGATACTGCAATATTGCTTTGGCCTTGGGGGATTTATTTTGTAATTTAATCTCAAAGTAAGCAAATGGTGTTATACATTCCTGAATTATTTAATGAAGAGCACGACAAAGTGGTAATTGTAAAAGCTGCTTCTTCCCCAGGAATACATTCCTTTTCAGCTGGCTAATCCCAGCTATCCTGCTAGATATAAAGTTGTCTCTGTGCTGCAGCTTTTTCTGTTTCTGTCTATGGACTTTGATCACAGTCCACTTGGACTTTGTTTTCTGAATTACATGTGAACAGGCTCAGTCTGAAAGTAATAACATTTTTCAGGTTTTCTATTTTCAGTTCTTTTCCATACTTTTTCTATTGGGATGCCTCACCTTGATTAGTTACAGTAGCTCTTTGGTTTGGCACATTATGGATCGTTGTTTACTTCATTACTGAAAAGTCTAGGACTGATTGATAAAAAGGGTTTTGCATTTTGTTGTGTGTTAGTTATAGTTCTCATAATTATTTTGGGTAATTGCATCCTAGAGGTTTTATCTTTGTAGGCCAAGATCAGTTTATTAATATTTATTATTTAGACAAATGATTCAGAAGAACACTGACCTTTCATTTTTATGTGAGGAATAAATATTGATTCTGCCTGTTAGTAACTGGAAAGGTTAATATCATAGCTAGAAAAACTTTCATTACGAAGACTGAAAGAGGAGATATGTACCAGCAGTGGCACATACAATCAGTGTGTATAATGTGATGTATCAGTCTTTTTGTAGATGGAAGCAAACAGGTATTAGTTTGTCCTAGGAAGAATTGGCTGGTTTCGCTGATCTGTGGTAACGCAAATTCCCATAGCCCCCAAATGTTACTATGTCTCAGCGACTGAGGTGCTGCATTGATGGATATTGCACTTTTCTGTGTTGAAGAGCTGCTTGACTAAACTGTTCCAGAGAAGAGAGGACGGCAGTGAAACAAGGGCAGAGGTTCCATAAAAATTGTCGTGCCTACACAAGACTCCCATGCTTCTGCTGTGGTGCCCTGTCTCTTGACTGTGGCACCTTTTCTGATTTGCTTGGACTACCATGAGCGCTACTGGGCAAACGCAAGTACGCATGTAACAATGCAGAGTCTTCTCTCAGTTTCCTCAAGGCAATCACAGAGCTTAGGACAAAATATTTTGGCAAAGGTTCCTTGATGTACTCTGCAGGTGTGTTAGATGAAGCCTGTAGCAAACACGCATTTCCGTTAGAGCCAGAAGACGTTCATCTGCACTAGTTCCATGTTTGTTTTAATGAATTATGTGCAATAAAGCCATTTTGGGGTTGATCATGGGCATCTGCTTCAGAGTTTGGATCAGTCCCCAGTCATACTGCTGAAAAAATGTGCATTGTCTACCTCTCATGGTGTAATTCATTTATGAAAAAATGCAACTGATTGTTTATAACACAGTTTGTAGACTCTGACTTGTGACTGAAGATTAAGTTGTGAATCTAAGTCAGACCACTTGGTTGATAATCTTTGGCTAATGGATCATGGTTGGTCTTCCATCTTCTGGGATTACCGTTCACTACTGGATACTTTTTTCAACCGATTAAGTATAGTCTCCCAGAAGCCTGGTTTTTGTATCTGCAATGTCCCTTCTTGATTTTCCCATGCTAGCCTAGGTTCGCTCTGCCTCCTGGATGACATGGCAGGTTCACTTCTTGCTTCCATTTCAAACTTGGAAAAACTCTGCTGACACAGCTGAAGCTGTATGTCAGACCAGTGCAGAAGAAAGAAAAACCACGTAGACCAACTCTCTCATCAGTCTGACCCATTGGCTGTAGTGCTGACAGCACAGAAAGCCTCCAGTGAAAACAAAGTCCTTTCGATGCAAACAGATTGAGGCAGCCTCAGCCCAGCGCTGGCTGTGCCCCGAGTCAGAGGAGCAGAGGCCGGCCCTGGTCCCATGGCCAGCCGTGCTGGCAAGCCTCCCCTGCGCGGCTCTGAGGCCAGAGCTGGCCTGCACAGCGCGTGCAGTGGTCAACAGCTGTCTTGGAGCTGGTGGTACAGATGTGCCCCAGCATAGACCACATGTAAAATAATGCCTGGCTACTTTTGGTCACTTAGCATTAGTTTTCAAGGCACGTCTTGTTTTCTTACAGGAACATATTTAGCTAACCCCGTATTTAATAAACTCTGACTTTCTTTCCCCTTGACAGCCGTTGATTTTTCGTCTTCAGTATTTTATAACAGTGTAAAGGTAAAAACCACTGAACAAAACAAAAAATAAATAAAATGCCTCTTTTTCATTGACTAGAGAAAACAGTGAGTAAAACCCACTTTATTTCTACCCTGTATTCTTTATCCCAGAGGGATTGTCTCAGGAACCTTTTTGGTTTCTGAAAGTTTCATTTTAAAGGCTCATTAAAAGTTTACAACTTTTGAAAATAATGCCGATAAGTAATAGAACTAGTTGGCTTTATTTTCTTTGTTTTCTCAGGTTAATATTTATGTACTTCCCATGCCAGTGCCCTTGATCCCTCTGAACTTAGTGGTCTAGTTTCCACTATGTGTGCGCTGAAGCCCCATCACTGCTTGTGGGGCTGCACGTGTTTGGTGAATGTGGTGTGATACACAACCTCTTTCCTGACGCGGGGCCTCTGAGATGCCACACAGGTGTCTGGTCCTGACTTTGTTGCTGAAGAAGAGTTTTGTGAGCCTGAGGAATACAGACCAGGTTCTCAAAGCACCGGCTGTTCCCCTGCGCACGGGGTAACCGACATGTCTGCACCACAGCTGTACATTGAGCTTGTCAGTGACCAAAAATGTGAAACCGAATGTAAGGGACTGAATGGCTGTCGGGTCCATTCTGTTTCCTCTTCAATGGGTGGGGAGCCTCTGGCAATTGTAGGACGTTAATTTTCTGTGTGTGTATTATTCTTAATTGTATGTTTCATCGTTGCCATATGGTCTATATCTGGCACTTAGCTTTAGAAGCCAGCTGATTTCTTATTATTACTGTAAACAGCAGGACATGGATAGCATGACCTAAACCAGCTGGTCTCTAAGGTGTTAACTCCCTTGGTACTTAACTTGTGAGGCTTTCTTTATGGAAGCGTGTAATTAGTTGAAGGCAGTGGGTTCAAACCTTGTACCTTGTTTCTGTATGTAAAGTTAATATATTTAAGTAAGTTACGATTGCAGTCATACAGACATAGGATTTTAAGAATGTTCCCCTGTTTAGGTTCATTGCAGGGTAAGTATAATGACTTCATGTTATCTGGAGCAACATTTGGATGAGAGATCTGTCATCAGCTGAAATTAACCTGCACATGTCTCAGAGGAAGATGAAGAGCATCTAAATATGCCAGCTGGAAAACATTTGCTGTTCCCTTTTATTCCCCCTCTAACACTGAAAATCCCATAATGTGCATCTGCATAGGTCTCATAGCATTCCAAGTAGCGGGAGGTTTGTGTGGCATTAGGACATGTTAAGCCATTTAGACAACCTTGATGTGTCAATAATCCCTCCCATGAGTAGTTAAAGCTGAGCAGCATCTCCTGCTCAGCCTCTCAGGCACTCTTGCCTACTCAATTTGATTTGCTTAGGGTTAGCAATGGCTTTATTAGGAAGTGAAACGCTTTTGTGAATATAACCTCCTGACCAAAGCTGGTGGAAGGCTGCTGAGGATTAATCCCACCCTCCAGTCTCAGACAGCATCTCTGGATACTGCTTGGAACAGAAATCACACACAAAGCCATAACTAATGAATCCAGTTTATCTTACAAGTTGGGCCAGAGCTGCTTTTCTCCTTGTGAATGCCCAAAGCCTTCCTTTGTGCAGGGTGGGAACTTAGCTGAGGATGAATTTATTCAAATATCACGGGAGTTCCAGTGTTGCCCGAGGATTAAATGAAGCCAGTCTATTTTGCACCACCCTATACCAAAACAGTTTAAATCAGAAAGCTGAAGCAAGATAGGTGGGTGTGCGCTCCGTAGGCCCTAATCATTGAATAATAGCTGTCCTTGCTTTCTGATTCTGCAGGAATGCAGACATATATTTCAATATAATTTTGCTGACAGAACAAAGCTGGCCCCTCACAGCTCAACTCCAGATGTCAGCCCTGTTCTTGGCACGCCTGCTACACGAGACAATCTTCACTTACCACTTCATCTCTGAAGACCCCCTTCATGTGGAAGACATCTGCTTAATCAGCAGCAAAGTTTTGGCCATGTTTTGACATGAGAAAACTCTTTGTTTTCTTTAGAAGGTTCATGCAATTCCCGGCTGTCTTCAACTGCTGATGACAAAAATATGACCAAAAAAAATCTTTCCCAGTTCTCTAGGGATGTAACTCATAAGCTGTCTCTCCAAGTGAGGGAGAAGCAAAGACACAGCAGGCCCTGAACAGCTGCAACTTAAGGAGTGGATCTGCACTTTCATTAACTGCCCGAACAATAAATGAGTTTAAATATTCAAAGCACTATTCATTTTTGTCTTCAAAACTCTGGAAATCCATCTTGCTTTGTAATAATATGGAGAAAATAACTGAAGCAAAAGGACGCTTATTTACAGAAATGTACAATGAGTCGTAGCTAAAAATACATTTAACCTCAGCTAAAAAATCAGAATAGCATATCCCAGGGTCTGCTTAATCATTGAGAATGGAAGGATAAAGCATTCTTGATACATCAAAAGAAAAGCCTTGTACAGTAGGTCCCTCATTTTGGCCCATTTTGGGAAATGTGTTCAGCAGTGACAATGAAAGGGCACACACTGCTCTGGCTGATGAAAAGCAGGCCTAGATGTTTCAGATTAACATTCTAGTGCAACCAAAGAGGCTCAGCATGTCTGAGTAATTTACTGCAAATTGGCAGATGGCTGTAGTAAAAGGATTACCATGAATCAAGTAAGATGGCAAGTGTAACAAAGCAATAGCAAGTAAAAATAATATCGCTTCTCTCATTCCTATTAAAAACTAAGTGAACACCAATAGCTTCAAAGCATATTGAATGGCAGCAGCTTTTGATGCCAGCTAAGAGCTCACCCAAAGCTCCTCTTCAGTTTCTCATATCCTGTCCTGACCTCCCAGTGGCTCTGTCCCCGCTGCCTGTGCATGCACCGATTGCCAGGAAGTTTCTTCCTGCCGAGTAGGTCTGACAGCATCTTGGCTGCTGCCTAGTTACCGTTGCAGGCAGAATTGCCCTTCAGGTGCCCCAGGAGAGCCACCCCAACATCCTTTGTTCTTTACATCATCACCCAAAAGCCCCCATAAATGGAATATGTCAAGCTTTCAGCCATTCCAGTGCCCAAACGCCTGAGTGTGTAGCACTTGGGTTTAGTGACTATTCATTAATATACGTGTTTGCCCTGGCATCCCTTCTTTTGTCCTTTCAATGTTTGGTCCCGTTTCACTTCTGTTACCAAGCGATGGAAGAGCCCACTCCAGATGGATCTAAGACAGCCCGTATTAAGTTTTAATGAGATGATCCCCTGGGTTGGCAAGAGGAGGCGGGACAGAAATCATCTTTTCTGTGCTTGCCCTGCAGGATACCCAGCCTTGAGGTGGGTCAGTGTGAGAAGTACCTGACGGTGGAGAAGGCACACAGGTGCTGTTTCCGTCTCCCCTCCCCCAGCACCAGAGTGATCCCGTTCAGTTCCTGAAGCTCTTAGCTTTTTATCCCACTTGCAACTGCAAGAATTTCAGAGGACATACCTTCCTTGTTTGGGAGGATAAGGTTAGTAGTTATAAATGAGATGTGAACGGATGTGGATGACTACTTTTCCTGGGCTGCTGGTTCTCAGTAATTAATTCTGTATGGCATCCCATTTGACGTTGGAGGTGCAGCTGACAGCCTGTGATGAATGAGCTGTATGGCTGCTTTCACACTCGCTGGAGTTTGGTACAGAGACACCCGCTAGAGCCTCACACCACTGCATGCTCCTGTGTCATACCGTGTTAATAACACGTCCTGCATCCCAGGGGGGACTGCAGCATTAATGGTTGTCTGATCTTCCTAATTAGCTTGACAGATTGAGAGGTCAGAGCCCTATTAGAAATCTTGTGCCAGGTTAGTTGCACTATGTTATTTTACTGTTGTATTTATCACCTGCTAGGAATTCCTGAGTGCAGTGTCAGATGTGTTCTGACTCAAGGAAAACCTGGAAAGTAAATTTGGGATTCATTTTAAAAGAGCTTGTTTGTTAAAGGTAACAAAAATTACTTACTTTCAGTCAGATTTTCCACTATTTTCATTGTGCGTGTACAAATTAAAGAAAAATTGAAATATTGTTTCCAGCAGAGTAACATTTAATCGGGGATCATGTGATTATAAAGATATCCCTTTAATGAAAACGGTAATAAATAATAACAATTTAGTACAGATGATGGCTTGTGAGGAATCTGCTATCATGTTGTAGTGCTACAGCTTTACTTACGCTTTGTGGGAGCTGTGGCTTGTTGCCAGAAAGTGGGAAAAATCAAGTCTTAGGTGTATTAAAATGCAGTTAGCATTTTAGCTGGGAAGCAGGCTAGTTACACCTAAAAGGATAGGCTGGCATGATGCTGTTTAGGTTTACAGCAATTTCCATTGATTTAATATTTCAAAAGTGAGTGTGTGCTTTCTGAATAGGGAGAGCACCTCAGTGAGTCACTAATCTCTCTCCACTTTCTAACACAAAGGCAGGTAGTGTAGAAGGATGCAGGTTTGTAAAGAGAGAAGGATTGCTCGGCTCCACAGACCGTGAATTTCACAGGAGAAACCAGAATTGGCAGAAAGCCTGCCAAAGGACAGGTCTAACAGGCACATAGATTACTTGATTTTTCTGTGGTAATTACTATTTAGTTCAAGTAAGTACCCAAGCAAGGCCACAATTACCTGACACACATGTCCATATCACATCCAAATTTATACAAAAGTATAAAAATAACATCTGGCATCCAAAACCCAAAAACCCAAATTAGCTCAGAGTTAAGTTTTCTCTTAGGCAGGTTGTTGCAATACAAAGCTTTTCTCTAAGCAGAGTTTGTTGAAACTTCCTGCATTTTGTTTTCAACTGGAAAACATTTCATAGGACTCCTGACCAGAAGGCCTGTTTCCGCATGGCGTTGGGGTGTACCCTGCAGTGGCCATCAAGGGACAGATTCCCACCTTGCTGCTTGGAAGCCATTAAGAGCCAGCCAGTAAGATGGTGCCCAGGATAAATCTCAACAAGAGATTTCTATCAGGCTTTCTGTTCCTGAAGTCAGCACTGCAGATTCCTGTCCTGGAAATGCCTACAGCTAGGCAGTGGAGTGAGGGGTGACTTTTGGTGAAGGTTTCATCTCAAGGCAGACAAGTTTTTCTATCGAGCATTGTGCACTACAGAGTCTATTTGTCACATTTATTATATGTACAGTGCAATGCGTTGCTGACTTTTGAAGTCATGTGTATGCCACAGATGTGTATGAAACAATTCAATAGTAAGGTTGAATAAGCAGTTGTACTTTGCTCTTGCTTGATAAACCTCAGAAATAGTTTGTTTCCCTCTCTTGCTTTACTGGTTATTTGGCCTTTTGGTTTCAGACTTAGATTTCATTCATAATGAGACCGTTCCGTTTGTGTTTCTATACTCTTAACTGCAGCATGGGAGGATGATCCCACACAATGCATCTTCTGTTTTAAACACTTTGGTCATTTCAAAGTGCTGCACCCCACATGAATTAAAAGATGAGCTCATATTTTTCGGAGCAAGCTAAAGCATTAGAAGAATGTGATGTGGCATGAAATATATTGCTTTTTGTTGATGAACTCTGTTGGATCCTTCATTTTCTCTCTCAGACTAATTTTAGAGCATTTTCAGTAATAAGAGTCTAGAGTGTGTTCAGACATGTTCTTACATACTGCTTAATCAGAAATTTTTGTAATATTTGAACTATCTGCAGTGCAGTTGCTTTAGCTCAGAGGACAGTAAACAGGTATATTCGTTAGACACAGCACTTTTCCATAGTTAATAACTGTATTTTAATCTGTAATGTTTATTACTTTCATTATTTGTGTCGGACGAGATCCAGGAAGAGTCCATAACGGACAAGGTAGCTAGCTTGTGAGGTGCTGTACAGAAGTTGAAAAGAAAAATGATCACCAGCCCAAAAGTGTCACTGTCTTTCTGCATGCTGTCGTCTCTGAACTTGTTGAAGGACTTTTTTTCCCCACTCAGCTGAACGTACATTCTGTTTCTCCTGTAAGTATTTGATCAAATACTTACAGGATACTTAAGTATCTGGTACTGATTAATTGGTATGTGATTCACAAACCAGAATAGTGTGATCAAAAGATCAGTCACCTAAACAAGATCTCTTGATTCCTGTTTCAATTCAGAAAGGCACTGTATTACCTTTTATTGACAGTGTTAAAAATTACATTGGCATATTTTTTCCAACAGAGTTTTGTATAAATACCTGCCCCTTCAGATTTTACTGGCAGTTGTTTCATATGGCTGTTTTCACATTACCTCTATATTAACAGCAGAGTTTTAGGTGATCTTCATAGTGTCTGTAGCCCTTATATTAATCTTTTCTCATTTCTCATATCTGCCTTATTTTTCAAATTTTTAATTTTTCTGATTTATCTGAAAATAGGTGCTATTTAAATACATACATACATTTAAGTACATACATTTAAATACATACATACATTAGCGGGCTTTTTCTTATTTAGAGATAAGCTTTAATTTTCACAGAATTATTTTATATCAATATGTCATAACACTATCATCATAACGTATCTCTAACCATGGATCTTAATCAAATGCAATTAGAAAATGACTGGTTGAGGATAAATTGCCACTAGTGTAACAGGAGCTATTAAAGCAGTGAGCTCTAGAAAGAGGGAATGTGAGCTAGCAGTTAGTTGCCTGAGCATAAAAAGCAATTTGATTTTATTTCAGACTCTGTGTTGTCCTGAGTAGCAAGGGCCAGCTTGCACTCTACTCATACATAGCAAAACTGGATTCTGTACTACAATGAGATGATTAATGCCATAAAACTGATTAAGCTCTCTTACCTATTTACGAATTGGTAATGAACCAGCTTTGAGCAGCGTCTGTGGCCCTCTTCTGTACAGCACTTTCTTACCTCCTCAGAAGCGTACCATACGCATATTGCTGTGAATACTCTGTGAATAGTCCCTCTCTGCCAGAGAAAGAAAAGTTGATATCCAGTTGGGCAGTTACAGATTGCACACATCCAACACATTACAAATCTCTGAAGTCTGCTAATTGTTCCAAGGCTCGTTAAAGGAAAACTTTAGAGGAAGTGTATAGAGATGAGGCTATCAGGTGAAGTCCTTGCTGTGCCTTCCTGGGCAGCATTTGCTTTTGCTTTTGCTTTGTTTTTCCCTATTGAACTCTGCAGTAAAGATGCTGGGTGGCTTTCCTCCTCCTCTCGCTCCATCAGCTGGAGGGGCTGCCCTGCTCTCGGTGTAGCACTGTGTGTGGGGTTTCTGCCCGAGAGGGCACTCTGCAGCTGAACGGCTGCTTTTGGGGTCCACGTGCAAAATCACCCTCCAGTGGACAGCCTCCAAGGGGGCTGCCAAATGCTTACAATGACTTCCGGAAAATAATGAGATGTGAACAAACAGCAGTGCTGTTTGAGAAGCATTTCAAGCCCCGCAGCTCTCCCGTGGGCTACCTCATGCAACTGAAAAACCCAGCACGTTTCTGGGTTCTTCTTTATATAGATTCTTCCTTTTACTGGGAACTTTTCCTGAGAGCATCTGGCTTCTCCTCTCTGTCCCTTTTCTCCATTCCCCTTTTAGTTCCTTTAGTTCTCACTCCACTGCTTTCCCCCCTGCAGTTGGGGGCTATTTCCTAGCGACTGCAGTGAGATTAGGACTGGGATCACGACTTCGGCGTTGCTGGGGTCCCCTAGCCAAGCCCTGGCTGCATCACACTGCAAGGCAAGGCTGGCTCCAGCTGACAGACCAGGCAGGCAGTTGCTGAGAGCAGCATCATTTCAAGGGCAACAAACCATCCAAAATCAGTTCTTGGATGAGAGGGAGAAGGTAACTGTGGGCTGGTAGGGGAGAATATTTGCCAGCTGGCCTTAGGGAGCAGGACCGCTAGAGCCAGCTGTGTCTCCAGCTGTTGGTAGTAAGGAAGGCAACAGAGGAGTGGGTGGGCCAAGCCAAAAAGATAATCCTTGCTATGGCAATGTAGCATGTCTGGATGCAGGTCAGGGGAGCTGGCCTGTATGAGGATAGCTGTAAGAGAGTAAATTCCCAATGGATGTACCAGAGAGCTGAAAACTGCCAATAAATCTGGGATTGCTGGCAAGCTCTTCTAGGAAGACTGCTTGATCATAGCCCTGAAACTGGAGATGAATAAGGACAAAGGCACCATGGGTTTGACTAGCTCAGAAATCGCTTTTTTCCCCCTCGCTTTTGGGGTGATTCCAGCTGATGGCCTTTGCCAGTTGGACACTTGCACAGTCTCTGACAGCCCTAGCAGCACAGGGTTTGTTCTGGTAGAAGGGAGTCTAATGCAGCACAGCCCCTGGTACCAGTGTTTAATAACCAAATCCCATGCATCTTGGCTTTTATGTAGGGAGTCCAGCGCGAGGGTAGAAGGAAAAGTTTTAGACTGCCAGTAGACATAAAGCATGTCGGTAGTTCAGTTAAAATACAAATAGCTTTAAATTTGTTACCTTGGGTACCCACAGGACAGAGCCCTTCTTGAACTCTGCATTTCCACAGCTATATGGTTACCAGTGCGAGTTTGGGTATGTCTGTGTGGCCACACATTGTAGCCCCGCATACGCACGTCCTCGTGTGCAGAGCGTAGTGCCGTGGTGCCTGAGGCGGCAGACCTCCATCACCGCAGCGCTGCTGACGGTGCCGCCAGCGTGATCCCTGACTGCCTCTCAGCATTGCCGTACAGCTTTCAGGCCTCAGCTGCTGTATTCACATGTCGGCAGGTGTATGGTGTGGATATAAGCTTAGGCACTTCCTTTCCTTGGGAAGTAAAGAGGCGGTCTTTTTTGTTTTTCCCTTTTTTGTGGTAAGCTCCCAGGCATCAGTCCTTGGCCAGCGCGTTGCAGTAACGCTGCTTCCTCGCAGCGCAGGGCGGGATGGTGTTCCTTACTGCCAGCAAGCAAATGTCGAAGCTCATGGCATGTTCAGGTACAACAGGCATGGAACTAAGCCATTAAGTAAGTTTGTGTGTTTATGCAGGTGTGTATAGATGTGTATGTGCACGGAGAGTGGGAGAGAGATTTAAAAAACAGATACTTTACCTGTCCTTAACATTGTTTTGTAAGTGGGTAAAACTTAGGATGGTTGGACTGGAGGAAAAAGTGTGCACTGCCCTTAGTATATAGTACAAACACTAAGTGCTATCCATCAGAAAACAGCAAGCCCAATTATACAAAGCTTTGTCTGATGCTAATATCAATGGAGATCTTTGCAAGAGTTTCAGTGGGCCCAAACCATTAAGTCTTCAGAGGTAGAAAGTACACTAGATTTTGAGGGACTCTTCCTGTTCTTGTTTTTCTCCTGGAATTGTCTTTCCCTGCTCAGTAACTAGTGACTTTGATACTTTATATTTCTGCTAAAGCAAATACATAATTTTACTTTTCATTAGTTCAGATTAGCCAAAAGTTGGAAGATGGACTAAGCAGGAAGTACTGCAAGATATTTTGGCCACGTAAACGAGGCAGGAAACTCCCATCTAAATGGCTCATGCAGGTTTAACGACGTGAACCCTCTGTAGGGGTTCCTATGGCATGATCAGAGGGTAATTAGTGGTGACTCAGTCAGTGCAGGAAAAAAACCACAAACCTGGCTGTCACAAGTTGTTCATCGTCCTCTGACTGAAATGAATGGCAGTTGCTGTAGTGCCACTTTGTGGTGAAATTGAGAAACAGATACACGTAAACCTTTCCTTTACACATGAACAGTTACCGAAGTGAGGAGCTGAGGTTCTGACCTGTGGTTTAACTCTGCTCAGCTCGGGTGCCCTGGTGCCCGTGATCTCTGAGCTCAGCGACCTCCTCGGTGTCAGCTCTACATCGAGAAGGGTCACGGACTTTGCCCTGAAGGTGAATGACCTCCAGGCACTTTGGCCAAAGAGGGCAGATGTTCTCAAAGCACTGCTGACTTCACCAGAGTACCGCCCTTCAACCTCTGAGAGCAAGGACACTTCCAGACTTTGGAGCTTGAGAACTTCATTGGCTTCATCCTAATCTAAACCTGACTTTGATCCAAAGATCTTTTATGCTGTACCAAATATCTTTTAGACTGTGCTATGTTCTAAATTGTAAATTGCCTGCAACTAGTAAAATCTCAAACCAGGTACTTGCATCTTGACTAGGGCACTGGGGCCTGAGCTGAATGGAGCCATCACAGCAGCTCCTCTGGACGCGTCTGTGTCGGTGGGGCCTTGCTCGGGACCCTGTGCTCCGGAGATGGTACTGTGGACAATGTGACCATGCTCGGTTGTGTCTCTCTTTGGTGTCACAGCTATCAGGAGTGATAACAGCACACAGGAAAAGTGTGGCATTTACTTTTTGGGCCCCAAAGTAAGTAATTTATTTTCATTTTGTTTTTCAATTTACTGTATTCATGAAGGCTACTTGAAACCAAAAAAATGGGCAAGGCTTTATTCTCTCTTTTCTGGCATAGGCAAAAATATACTGGAGAAAAACATGAATCTATTTCTCAGACTTGAACTTCATGTTCAAGTACCAGGGAGCATTATCATATCAACTATCACGACATCAGAATTAAATCAATTCACATTCCATACATGCTGCATGCACACAGTCCTGTTCCTACCCTGTCCAACAATACTGATGTAATTTCCCTGATTGCAATGGAAGATGCAGTCTGAGGTATGCCACCTTGCATCGGGACAGAAAAAGGAAAAATATACTGCTTTTACTAGCACAGATACCTCCGACTTCTAAGTGTGGGCCAGTATCTGCGCAGCTTTGCTGCTGTGACACTGTCAGCCACTATTTATATCATTTCTTGCCCAAGAAATGTTGTGTTTGCTGAAGAAACACATTTGCATAGTAAAAAGGTAAGGCTGGTTTTAGAAGAACTCCTTTTCAGTTCATGGACTACTAAATGTTTCCAAGAATCACACGCAAAGGACTGTAATAACCACAGGTTAAAGGATTTTCTATTCAAGGCCAAAAAGTCATGAGGTAACACTATTTGTATTTGCTCGTTTTTTTATTGTTTGGCTTTTTTGGGAAAGGAAAAGGGGCCATACGGGGATGCAGGCACTGGATGCCTCTACAAACCCAGGCTGTCTCTTTCCAGCTCTAGCGTGCAGTCCCACAAGCCAGCCTCAGTGAAATGAAAGCTGCATCCTACAGAAACCAGGATGTACACAAAGAATCCTGTCCCACAGCCCCAGGGTTTAAGACTGCGGCTGTCAGCTGCAGCTGCGGATCTCCAGTGCTCTCACTGCTGAGCCACCCCACTGGCAAGGAGTGTCACGGATGCCCAGGGATCTGTGCGGCTGGCCTGCCTTCTCCTCTGCTGCTCCACCTGTTGATCTTCTTTCCTACCTTTTACCAAGTTTTTCCTTTTGTGCCCCCTGTGGACAAGTCCTGACTTTCTCTTCTTGTCCCTTTTCCAGGGAACAGCATGAGCTTTGCTGTGTTCAAGGCCTCCCATTGCTATGAAGTGATAGTGGAATTATGCTGTGGAGGACTGTGCTGAGATAGCTGCCAGCAGATTGCCCATTGTACTGCCTTCTCCCTTTTAGCTTTTAAACTAGAAAGTGTGTCTGCTGCATCTCCTAAGAGGATCAAATCCCCTCATGTCCTCTAAGTGTAAATGTTGTTGCCCTGCTGCTGAGCCACGCTCTCATGTACTGCAGCAGACTGTGATCTAGCTGGGCCACCAAGCCATTGCAGGCAGCTTCTAAAACAAGAGAAGGAGGAATTGCTTGTTCTCGTGGTATTGCTGTGCCTTCAATGGTTTGTTTTCTTTTCAAGTGAAATCTGTCTTTCACAGTAGATACCGTATGTATTGTTCTTTATTTTACTACATTCTCTTCATCAAAATCATTCAAATGTTGTTTTGGGTGGATTCAAGGTAGTACTAAGAAAAGTTCAGTGCATTGCCCTGTTTTCATGCTTAAACCTTGTGAGAAAACTTCTCTGAGCCTTTTTATCCTCTCTTCTGATAAACGATAGGTGATAGGAGGCCAACAGGTAGATATTTACAGCCTGATGGCCAAAGAGCAGTGGCCTAAATCACGCCTTGATTGCTGGCAGATCTGGAACAAAGTGCCCAAGATTAATTGTCAAAAGACAACAATCTCTAGCCATAGTTGCCAAAGCTGTTCAAAGTGAACATTGCATTTTATTGCTTGCCAGTGGCTATGGAAAAATCTAGAGGTGCTGCTTTCCCATATTGGTCTTTACAAGTACCAAATACTCATCTGGTCTCAATGACTCTAAGGTCTAGTCATCAACTAGATGTAACGGTAGATAGGCAGGTACAAAAATCTCTGGGGAGAGAGAAGAATGCACACACTAGGGGAAAAGCAGGACACTGTTAGTTGGATGCAATTGTAATTGAATTTTGTGTTCTCACAAATTAATGTTTTATCTTTAAGAATTACCCAACTGTTTTACAGTGTAGAAGTGACTCGTTGGACCTTGGTCTTATAATTTAGCAGCCAGAAGGGCACAGACTTTAAGGACAGGCCACGTACCCCATAGAGAAGTGTGCTTAATCCTTAACTCTGGCAAATGTGCGCAAACACATAAGGGGCTGGAAAATTCTCATTCTTCAGGTTTTTCTGGATCCTCTATCAGAAGGGCCGTTCGTGCAATTAACTGACAAACTCCCATCAGAGATTTAGTTTTTTGTTTACCGGTGTTTTGTGCTACATCATACTCTCAGCAAACCCTGACCCAGTATTAAATGCAGAGTTTCACTGAGTATGATAGTACAATAGATATTTATATTACAAATGAGGTTTTGTTGCTGTGACTGAGATGCCCTCGAATACCCACTTAATCTTAATGCAAAAAACCCATAACACAACAGAAAGTGAATGTGTAACTTTCTAAACCTCTTGCAAGATTTTGTTAGCCATCAGATTGTCACCAAAATGCTTAGAATTGAGAGTTAGGTATTTTTAATAATTTCATTTTGCTGGTGATTTATTCTCCTCTTGTGCTTTTATAGTGCATCCTTGCGACTGAAATCCAAGGATCAGGAGTTTGTGTCCTCACAGAAGCCCTGCAGCAGAACTGTACTTCAGGAAAGCAAGTTCTGGGCATACAAGGTAATGTTAAATTCCTAACATAGTTCCACTGAGCTGTCTCAGAGGATGAACGAGCTATAACAGAGTGAAACATTTCTTCTCTAGTTAGAACGTGAGGGAATGTTTGTTTATACCCTGTGCTTTGATCAGATTTTGAAAAACAGATCAGTAATTTCAAATAAAAAAAGAGAAATGTTCCAGGTAAAGTTAATTCTTACTCCTGAGATATTGCTTTATGTGATGATAATAAACAGCCTTCTGTTTCGATGTTTTTGGCAATGTCACAGAGCCAAAATATCCAAAATCTGTATTTTCCTTGAAGTTTATGAACAGCTGATATCTCAGGTACGTATGAAGAAAATAAACTCATTGTGTCCATATTGCAATATCTAACTTTCATTCCAAGGTCATTTTTCTAAGTGTGTTTTTCAAAAGATTATGTATGCAAATGGCTTTGGCACCAGGATTAGCGGTTTTAAAATTTGTACTCACAAACCTCCACAAAAATATGGCAACAGAGAGAAAAACTCCAGGCAGAAGGCTGAATGAATGGAAACAATCCCTCTGATTGAATAAGGCTGAACTTTACTTCAGTCTGTTCAGCCTCTCACAGTTATGTTCCCACTCACCCCTCCGAGATCAGAGCTCCTCACAGTCAGTAAGGTATTCATCTGCACAGGTGACTAAGGTACAGTTACTCATTTACAGAGGGAAAGTTCAAAGCCAGGCAGGAAACAACTGAGTGGAGACCTAGGCTTCCTTATGGAGAAATGGCAAATTCCAGAGTTAAACTGCAGGAAGCCTAATAATTCCTGGGCAGAGCAGTGAGAAAAGACCTTATCAGTGTCTTC